>JAECUM010006057.1:0-136181 GCA_016617855.1 Megalonaias nervosa
TACATCTCCTTATCATCCATCCACCCATCTATCTATTCGACAATCAAAGAAAATAATGTTTCACACTTGTTTGGATAATGCTGACATAATGTGGTCCACAATTTGCAACACAACTGTCCAAATTACGAATATATTCGGAAACGTACACAACAAGCGTTTAAAATGGGCTCAGTTGCTTAATCTTATTGCATGTTTCTCATTGTACTTGGCATGATAAATAGTCTGGTGGAACCTTCAATTTGACGAAAAATATACATATATAGCTACAACATCAGTAAAGCTGTGTTTGAGGTCAAATGTGTGTATCTTATAGTAATGTTTTTTTTTAATCTGGCCGATGGATGGATTTAATTATGTTAAAGGAGCGAAGCGAATAATAATAATAATAATAATAATAATAATAATAATAATAATAATAATAATAACAATAATAATAACAATAATAATAATAATAGTAATAATACTAATAACAACAATAATACTGATAATTATAATACTACTACTACTACTAATAATAATAATAATGATACCAATACTACTCCTACTACTACTACTACTACTACTACTATTACTACTACTACTACTACTACTACTACTACTACTACTACTACTACTAATAATAATAATAATAATAATAATAATAATAACAAAGGATACAGAAGAATAATGTTGATGACGAGGTTCAGGCCAGCTATACTATTTTACTCATGATAATTACTGACGCTTTTGACACGTACAGGTCATCAGCTTACTATGTCAAGTAGAAATCCAGCATTACCAGTATATGTTATAGATTTTAAGTGTGCTTACTACATTAACTACTGATAAATACATGTTTTCATATTTAAACCAAATAATCTGTGACATTCGACGTTATTGATAGAAAATGCCCTGAAGCAACAACAAATCATAAATCCATGAAGATACTGAATACAAACTGCCAGTTTCAAACTCATCCTTGCTTCCAATTTGCATATGTGTATTGGTGCTATGATACATATTATGCAAATTCAATAAAGAAGAAAACGTCAGCAGTAGTTTTGTATAATTCAAATGCTATATATTTCTAAAGGAAGACAGACTGAAGGAAATTAAATATGAGTGCAAACAACTGCTCAATTTTAGTTAAATGAAAGAATAAATAAAATAAAGATTCGATAATTATTAACAATTATTAGTACAAGTAATCCCTGTGATAGCACCAGCTTGTCCTGTGACGCCATCTAAGCTGGAGCGAACTGACCAATGAAGCAATGGAGCATAGCTTATCTGTGTGATACTGCTGACTGAAAGTAACAGATTGTTATATTTAACACGCAATAAATCTGTTGCAATAAAATATACACGATATATACTTTTATTGTGTATATCCTCCTCACATTACAAATAATTGCATCCAGCTCTATGCTCACCCTAAATTGCATCTGTGATGGTCATGACAGGATCCAATACCGATCAGATTTCAGTATCAGTGGTAACAAAAGGATCTGTAAAGGGTCTGTAAAGGTAACAAAAGGGTCTGTAAAGGGTCTATAAAGGTAACAAAAGGGTCTGTAAAGATGAAGAATAGTGTCAAGTTTAAACTCTAATGTATGGCATGATCATCATCATTCTCGTACTTATCGTAAATCTTCTGCTCCTTCTTGGTAGTAGTAGTAGTAGTAGCAGCAGGAGTGGAGACACTACTTGTTGATGTTGATGTTGAAGAATAACGTCTGTAACATCGATGATAGTTAATGGTAAGAACATTCCTGAAACTTTAGCAAACAATAGTTACCGTTTTGCATTCAGTGGAATTACATTTGCAAGTTTTGTGTTGAATTACCAATATCGAAATGCTGGATATTACCAGAGCAAATAAATAATTGGAAGCGACAACTGGAAGCAGAAGATCTGTAGAACACAAGTTGACCATTTGATTCGAGACAGCTAGCAAACTAATTATAGCTTCGTTAGGCTGGTCGCTTGCTGACAGAATAAGCGTGACGTTCATATTCTTTGTAGCCAATCTTCAACATATAAAGATATTTCTTCACAAAACACAGATTTGCGAGTACGAACCATGCGCACACAAGTTTTCGGTCAGAGTTTACATGTGTTCGTTTGCCGATGACATGGCTATCAGAAACTGGTTAACATCAAGTACTTGAAGTTTGATATGATTCAATAGCCCCTTTATCAAAATTTGGTTAATTCTCAATTTTATATACGAATTAACTTTTACTATCTAAAGTTTCCTGACGCCTCAATCATTACGTAGGTCAGAAATTTTATTTTATTTGAACAAGCGCCGGAAACAGTAAGATCGAGTCACAACAATTTGTCAACACATCCATAGTTTCCAATTAATTTCAAGCTGAATCAAAAATTGAAAACCGTTGATCGTTAATTGGGAAAAAAATCCGAAACGGGAGTTCCCTCAAAATTACATGGTTAATTAGAAGAAACATATCGATTGTTCCAACGATGAATTGTATCATTTACAAGATAAATGTAATAGGAAAGTGTTAATAACGAGTAATATAATTTCCAAAATATTTTGTGTGTATCAGTGTTCAAAGTCACTTTTACATGGAAATGTTTATTTCTATTGCAGGGTGAAATGATTGGTTTGTTTAATCTGGGATACTTTTCTGCAGGTGTATCTTTATTTCCGAATATATATTTCTCGCCAAATATCGAACAAAATATATGTTCGAGATACATATCAAGAACAACTTCTCTTCCCCTTCGATTCGTATTATAATTATATATACTAATGTTTAGATTCATGGCTAAGATAAAATAGCTTCCTATACTAGGACAATCACTGCTGAAGTAAAATATATCTTTCTTGGTTTCTAAGATGAAATTTGGATGATCATGGTTAGGATATTTCACACGAATCAGAGTCAATGTATAATTATCTTTCTATATATGTGCAATTATTGTATTAAAAGCAACATCTATTTTGTTTTTATCCAGTGTGACTTGAAAATTATAAAAAGACAGAATGGCTACCTCTCTCAAATTTGTTGAAGAAGAATTGGAGACATACATAAAAATTAATCTAACAGATACCATCCTTATAACAATAGCTGAAATTCAAGAGACAGATAAGGAAAGATACGGACGCAAATATCATTAAACTAGCTTAATTGCCCCTCCTAGGCGAGGGTTGTAAACAAGTTGCAACATAAATCAAAAACAAAAATTAGAAAAAGGAAAACATGGAATGGATGAGTATACAAGTAAGTTTAATCTTAAAAAAATAAAATATTTTAACAAATTGTGATGCCACCAGTGCGCCCTCTTGTGTGGCACACACATACTTGCACACACATAGAAAGAAAGACAAATGTAGGTGTTTAAATATATACGAGTCAAATAAACCATCAAATAAAAGGTTATGAACCAAGTCAGACTAAATTTAAACTACGCTTGTGAACCGTCCGGTTACAAACCTTCTTGTGATTTTGAAGGTCGTCCATCGTTGTTACTTGGAAAACTGTTATTCTTCAAGTTTGCAAAATTTATCCGGTCCGATTATGACACCGATTCGAACAATTCATGCGACTTTGTCTTTACCATCAAGTCAGTGTTCTCTGAAGTTTCTTTGACTTTTTTCTTGTGACAAAAATATCCTTCTTGTTTTCCATGTATTCAACATATCTCTTTGATTCATCTTTGATATGTGTCTTAATTTATTATATCATCTCTTCGACGTGCTTTCTCTGAACCTTCGCTATATCATAGACACAAGAACCCATCCGTCTTATGTTTGCACTCCTTTATATTATACATCTTGTTAATTCAAACATACTTTAATCCAGAATTGTTCGTAGCTTTGCGTTAGGTGTTTGCTTTGTATATGTGTTTTCTCCCCTGAAGAAGAGGTTGGTTAGCCTGAAACGTATGCAGTTTAGATTGGCTTAAATTTGGAATACAACATCTACATACGACGAATCTCTCAGTAAAAACTCAGTAAAAACAACTCAAACTCACTCGGTTAATTAGGAAACAAAACAGGTTGATTACACAAAACTAAGAGGAAACAAGCTGTCACCCTTCCAGCCTGGTCTGAAATTCAGTCGTTTGAACTTGAGGTATATGACAGGCTTAGTAGTACGAATTGTTTATTTTATTTTGCTCTGTTATCCCTGATATGAGTCACTGCTTCTACATACCGCAATGACGATTGCTCATTTAACATAAAAGCCACATGCGTTGTGCAACCCGTGGAATATTAGATTTAATAATCCATGAAATTGAAAATTGCTTAGCTCGATATGTATATTCTTTAAATCAGCGACCCGTTTCCTAATCTGTCCTCGGAGTTGTCGGTGATTTTCCATTTCCGCCAACACCGTTTCGAATTCGGCCTCAGTAGTTTCTTTTATCCTCGATTACCATCAAATATAGATTACTGATCGTGTTGTGATTCCTTTGTGCAGCTGCAAGCAGTGCTAAATAGGCACGTGCACGTGAAAATAATCGTATCGAAATTAAGTTGCTTGTGCAACCGAAGAAACCAATTATTATCGATAAGGTCCCGACACTAATTGTCATTGGCGCACCTACGATGGTTGTTGTCGTGATTGAGATTCCTACGTCACCAAGACCAACGACTGCTGCTGCGACAAGCCCAGAAATAGTACCGATAACCAAACACGTCATAACCTTAGCAAATGGCCGAAGTATGTTGGGTTCTGGTGTTTTACGACCAAAAAGGTTCTCTTGGTGATTGTGTCTTGCAACTATATTCCTGCTTCTATTATTTTTTCACACCAGTAGTAGTGTTGGTCTATCATAGTTCTTCTAATATCAGATCTTGACCGGGCTCATCACGCCCAAGCGAAAGATGCTCACGCGTTTCAAGCCGATTATCCTTTATTACTAACACAATTGTTATTTAATTATGAAAATATATTCTTCTGAAATATTTCAATTTCCTGCAATTGTGCCTTCTTGTGATCTATCACCCGTTGCTTTTAAAAACACACCGATTACACATGTGCCTCTTGAATCTGACAATCATCTTTACCCAATAAATATTACCCGAACAAGTAGGTCCTTGTTGAATAGCATTCGATATCTTTTTTGGATCACTTGAGTCAATGTTGGTGTAAAATATTCGTTGGCAAAGATAACCGGTGTGGGCACAGCAATGAATACCACTTCGCGGTCATATAAACGATTTCAGAGTGTTTGACACCTGATGGTGCGGTCACTTGTTCGGCCTTTGACTGTGCGATGATTCCAAGCTTACATAGAGTTGGTGTTGTTACGTCAGGATGATTCTGACGACCAATTTATATTTGACCCACCACACAATTATATGACAGTTCATACGAGTTTTCTTACACTTCAGTGAAGCATTTGTTCTTCCAAAAGTGAAACAAAATTGTTATTCATGTTAGTATCCGCTGACAGGTGATCGAAAACCCGTCGGTAGATTCCGCAACCTCATCACCGCAAACAAATGCAGTTGGAGTTACAGAAAGAACAAATGCATTTACAAAAAGAAGGAAAACAAATGCAGTCAGATAAGGAAGAGAGAGAGAGAGAGAGAGAGAGAGAGAGAGAGAGAGAGAGAGAGAGAGAGAATATCAAATTAAGTTAAAAGAAATGGAGCTGGCAAGTGAAAGGCACATTCTCACTGCACATACAAATTCAAGTTTTGATGTTACTAAGAATATTAGGCTGGTGCTCCCTTTTAGCGAGGAGGAAGTAGATCAATATTTTCTTTATTTTCAAAAAGTTGCTGATAACTTGAAATGGCCAAGGGAGCATTGGACTCAATTATTACAGTGTATACTTTTTGGTAATGCTCAAAAATTCTATGCATCTCTGTCAGTACACCAATGTGCTGACTATGATTTGGTTAAGGAATGCATCTTAAAGGGTTATGATTTAGTCCCTGAGGCTTATTACAAAAATTCAGGAACTATTACAAAGAAGCTGAACAAACTTATGTCGAATTTGCAAGAGACAATGAGCAGTTATTTGGTAGATGGTGCTTAGCCAAGAAAGTTGAACAAGATTATGAAAATCTCAAACAACATGTATTACCTGAAGAGTTCAGGAACTTTATTCCTAGTGACATTAAAACTCATCTTTAGAGCATGAGGTCGAAACCTTGGAAAATGCAGCTCTTGCTGCTGACAAGAATCTCGTAAGTTGTAAGGTTCCTGTTGTAGGCAAGTCTTCCTCTCAGCAGTCTCTGGTAGAAAAGTATTTCAGCCTAATACGACTCCAACTAAAACTCAATCAAGCACAACGTTTAAATATCAAGCTTCTGCTAAGCTTGATTCAAAATTCTTGTCTCTTCCTACGTGTACCTACTGCAAGAAGAAAGGACACGTTATTTCAGATTGCTTCAAATTGAAATATAAGCATCAAAATCAAGACAGACCTATCCCAAATGCTCTTATTCTAAGAGGTCAAGGTCACGGTCATGTATTGAAAGCAGTTCATTTGTTTTGGGTCTAATAAACCCCAGTCTGAGTTTATTTTGGAGAATTATGAACCATTCATGTCAAATGGTTCTATATCACTCTTAGGAGATTTGGCCAACCCTATCCCAAGTCTTTTATTATCAGGTACTTTGTCTTTTTCTGAGAAGTCGTCTTTTAATGAGAGTGGTTTTATTCAGGGAGTAGAGTGCGGCTTTGTTAATATTCCTCTCCGTTGTGTAAATTTGTCATCAGACTTAGTTTCATGACCTGTGACAGTCGAAATAGTGTCTTCTTGACCCGTTGAGGGCATTCATTTGTTACTAGGCAACGACCTAGCAGGACACAAGGTTGTCGTTAATCCATTTGTAACTGACAAGCCTTGTTTGGATCAGAAAGTTGATCCTATTGAAAAAGAATTCCCTGTTTTATACCCAGCTTGTGCAGTTACTAGAGCTATGGCAAAGAAAGCTCTTGAGAATGATTTTGATAAGGAGAGTATTCTTTTAGCTGACACATGTATTGGTCAGGCTTTTGACGAGGTCACTTTCACTCCTTCTTTAGATCAATCAAAAGATATTGATCACAGTGATCCTCTTTTAACTACTCATTCTCTTTTCTCTAATCAGAGTGACAACCGGCAATCACTTGTCGTCGAACAGGAAAAAGATCCTGAGATCTCCTGATTGTTTCAGAGGGCCATTCGTGAAATTGAAGCCATTGTAGTACCAGTTTGTTATTTCATTAAAAATGGAATTATTATGAGAAAATGGAGACCTCTCGTGGTACCTGCTGGTGACGAGTGGTTAGTTAACTATCAGATTGTAGTTCTAAAATCTTACAGACAGTAAATGCTTAGTCTGGCCCATAAAACTCCATTGGCTGGACATTTAGGGATTAATAAGACTGATCACAAGATCTTGACTCACTTTTATTTGCCAAAAATCAAAAGTGATGTTTGTAAATTCCTTAGATCTTGTCATACTTGTCAAATGATAGGAAAACCCACTCCGATCATACCTAAGGCTCATCTGTAACGTATTCCAGCATTTGACGAACCATTTAATAGAATAATGGTATATTGTGTTGGTCCCTTACCTAAGACCAAATCAGGCAACCAATACCTGTTGACCAGTATGTGCGCGTCAACATGATTCCCAGGGGCAATTCCTTTGAGGAACATTAAAACCAAAACTATAGTAAAAGCTTTGATAAAGTTTTTATTCAATTTGGCTTTCCCAAATCTATCCAATCTGATCAAGGGTCAAATTGTATGTCTGGAATTTTCCAGCTAGTTATGCTTGAATTTGGCATTCGGCAATCCAAGTCAGAAGTGAAATTATGGTTTCAAGGCACTTTATTGAAGGGAATATTACAGTCTTGTAATAGAGTCCTTTTCTCTTGCTCATTCTTCAATTTTTTCTTCAAATTAGGTATTGGTTCGAGTCTAAGTTTCGGCGAATGTGGATATGTGAGAAAGCTTGCCAGTAGCTTCTCGTGGGTCGGTGGTTCTTTCCGCGGATTTCCCGGTTTCTTCCTCCACCATTAATACTGGCCGCCATGTATAGCCTATCGTGTGCTGAAAAATGGCGTTAAGCCCTACAACAACAACAACAACAACAAATTAGGTATTACTGCCCTTACAAAGTTACGAAGAAAATTAATGAGTTAAATTATAATTATATTACTCTGATCTAAATAAATTAATGCAGTACATGTAGATTGAGAGAGACAGCCAGGTAAATCATGAAATTAATTTAGTTGTACCTGTCCCACTCACCGAGGGTTTAAGTGAAAACATTTAATAAGACTCTAATGATTTTGGACCAACAAATCTTCGGAATTCGGAAATTATGAAAATTCCGGTCCAGAAACATTCGCTTTTGCAACAACAAGAAAAGAATGAACTTAAACAGTTATTATTTGAATACGAGCACTTGTTTCTAGATATTCCTACGAGGACAAAAAAGTACTTTTCAACGTTTGGTTCCCCAAGTACTTTGCAACGTTTGATGAATATGATTACCTGTGGTCTAGATAATTGTGATGCTTATATTTATGATGTTACCATCTACAACGACACCTGGAAAGAACATCTAGCCACGATTTGGAAATTCTTTGACAGGCTCACTGATGCAAGTTTGACATTCAAAAAATGTATCCAAAAGTGAGTTCTGCCGTGCTTGTGCAACATTTCTAGGACATATTGTGGGACATGGACAAGTTAAACCAATAGATGCTAAGTGAAACCAATAGATGCTAAGGTCATCGCTGTCTCTAAATTTCCTGTTCCTGTCAGTAAAAAGCAACTGATGCGATTTTTTTGTTTATGGCTGGATACTATCGGAAATTTTGTTCCATTTTTTATAATATTGCTGAACCCCTGACACATTTTTTGAGCAAGACAAGCATGTTTATTTGAAATGACAAATATCTGGAGGCTTTTGACAAGTTAAAGGACATACTTAAAAGTGCACCAGTTCCTACAGCTCCAAACTTCAGTCAGTCATTTAAACTGTATGTTGATGCAAGTTATGTTGGGGTTGTGGCAGTATTGATTCAAGAATACAGCAATGGTGTTGATCATCCAGTGTGCCATATTTCTAAGAAATTAAATATGCACCAAACGAGTTACTCAAAAGTCGAGAATTAATATTTGCTTTTGATATTGGCATTGCAGCATTTTGAAATTTACATTAGTTCAGCTCCTTCTCCGGTTGTTGTCTATAGTGATCACAACCCCCTTAATTTCATCGACAGGATGAAAACTAAAAATCAAAGATTGTTAAGGTGGAGTTTTGTTTTTACAAGAATGTAATATTGACATCAGGCACATCAAAGGCAAAGGCAATGTGATTGCAAATGCACTTTCCCGTGTATAGAAATATTTTTTTTATTTACACTTTGTATAATTCATAAGAGTTCTTATGTAAATTTTACCTGATGTATAATTAACATAGGGTAAAAAGAAAGCTTTACAATACAATTTTTTATTTTTTCTTTATGGGGGAAGTGTTATCTATATGTAATTAATTTTTTTGTGTGAATTTTAAATTTATTTTTATTTTATTTTTATTTCAGTACATTTCATTGTAATGATGATTTTATTCACTGGATTTGATTATTTTCGAACAGTTCAGGTTTTTGTTTTGACCTTGTTAGAACGCAAAAGTATTGCAACATTTTACTTTTATCTGACCTTGATTTAGAAATTGGTAAACACAGAGTGAAACTGATTGGTCATTACCAAGGTCATGTTCAGCCCACGTGTTGGCTCTGTTGTAAATAGTTTTTTTGTGGTTTTTTTGGTTGTTTTTTTCTAAATTCATTTGCAGTGTGGGAATATTTGATTCTTAGTTAAAGCTATAGTAGCCTACGTGCTAAATGACAAATTACTTTAATGCGCTGTTCGAATTAAGTGACCACGTAGCCCCGTCACGTGATCCTATCACGTGGTCCATCCTGCGTCTCGACTAATGGTTAAAACTTAGTTCATTGTGATTTTAGTCAATCGTATTCTGTACCGTTAGAGCTCAAGGTGTTTTCTTTTTTGTTAATGTTGATGCCAGTTGATTATAAATTCCTTTTTTTGTTTGGATTCAATAATGTATTCACCCCAGAAAACAACATACAAGTGCTCCTGTTCATCAAAATTCTTGGAGAAAGACATTTAGTGGAAATGTATTCTGGAATTCTAAACTGGAACATTATACATTGTGACTCAACGAAGAACTGCTGACAGCAATACAACGACTTCATCTGACGTCATCGCCCTCCATCTTGAAACTTCGTAGGGATTCGAACTTCGATTCATTTCGAACTTGTTAGTGATAGGACTTATAATTTTAAATTCCAGGATTAATATTTGGATTATACTCACAAACTGTTAGTCCTGTTTCATATTTTTACTTTGTTTTCTATGGAAACAAATTTTGTTAAATTTACATAGCTTGTTGGCTTCACTCTTTTCTTTGTTACTTTCTACGAGCCTTGTCACGTAACAACGGATACAGACTCGTTGTTAATGCTCCTCACTATCAACGATGAGTACACGGTCATGGTACAATGGTTGTGCCATGTCCGCGTACGCATCGTTGGTCAACCAAGCATTACGTTGGATAAATTTATCTGATACCAGCGAGTATGTGAAAGATCATCCGTTGTTTAATTACACCAATAAAAAGGTTGTTGGCGAGTTCAAAGACAAATGTCGGGGGAAACCAAAGGAAGGGTATGAGAACAGCGATTTAAAATGTACTAAACTGTCGTTGTAGCACACGCTTCTGAAAACAAAAGGATAGCAAAACGAGTGAAACACATATCGTTAAAAGGATCACCCGGACAACATGTACGGTGAATGTCCTGGAGACTGACATGAATCTGCATAAAGGACACTTCGATACAAAGCGAAGGATTCTCCCTGACGGTGTCTCCACTTATGCGTTTGCGTACCATGGTACTGTGAGTTGTTGTTGTTGTTGTTGTTGTTGTGGGGCTTAACGCCATTTTTCAGCGTCAACGTTGTTAAAACGAGTTAAAACAACTATTGGTGGCAGTTCACTATTTGTTGGAATGAAATGAAATTCCTCTCGAACAAATGCTCCGCTGGGAGGCTTTGCGGTTTTTTTTTTATAAATATCCCACAAACGGTAACGTGTAAGCTCTGAACCGTTCCTAAATCATAAACACATCATTATAGTATACCGGGTAAGTAGCACGACATTGTCCACCTTCTCATTCTCAAGGTCATAGAGATATCGCACAGACTTGTTTTCTAATGGTTGTAAGAGTGCTGGCCGTGAGCTCTTTTCCCGAGTAAAAGTGATATATATTGTGTCGAATCGTATTTGGTGGTTTTAATCCGATCATGGGCGTGACTTCATTTTTGAATGCTGATATGATTAGTGGAAGTTGTTCTACACATTCGTGTGATTGCTCAAAAGTGCTAGTACTTTGATTCCGAGATTGCTTTGCACTCAAGGTGT
The DNA here is from genome assembly GCA_016617855.1 of Megalonaias nervosa. NCBI lineage: Eukaryota > Metazoa > Mollusca > Bivalvia > Unionida > Unionidae > Megalonaias > Megalonaias nervosa. Next base: position 11,420 of record JAECUM010006057.1, read on the forward strand.
TAGTCCCTGCACCTGGGATCACATTATAAATTCCTGTACGTACTGATAACCGACAAAACATTCCACGAGTGAGCGATTGATTTTTGGGCAGCAGCGCAGTATCAGATCCACTAAATTCTTTGTGGATTCACTTGTAATAATCGTGGCCATGTTAGCATTGAACGTGCATATATACGCTCGACTGCATTTTGCGGCACTTCATGAATCTTTTGATATCAACGGCTCATCTTCTTCACATCTGCTGGCAACATCAACAATGATTCGCGTGTACTTGCAAGTGAGGCCCTTGACACGATCATGTGAAAGATATAAGATATTAGCCTGAATTACTTCATTAGGCATTTGCACATCACATTATCCACGTGAAAACTGTATTGGCTCCGGTATGTAAATTACCACAACGCTTGTCTGGCCAACCATGTTCGTGCAATCCGATGAATGACCTTTGGCACACGTGCTAACTTTTCCAGAGCGACTTTAACTTTCCTACATCCACGCTGACTAGGGAATATTTTGTATAATATCCGGCTTTTTGTGTTGATGTTTGTTTATATCAACATAGTTAATTTTAATTAGTGGACTTTTTGCTGCCTCCTAAAACAATTAAAATATCTGCCATTGATGTCTTAGTAGAGTATAAAAGCGACGCCATAAAGCTGCTTGATAACGTCAGGAATTCATTCGTAATGTTGTTGCAGGTCGTAAAAGAGCCAAATATATGGTGCAGTTGCTAAAAACAACGTGAAAATACCTCACAGCGGGCTTTGAACAAACATTTGCACTACCGATTAAATCAACAAAGGAAAGTGCAATCAGCGCCCAGTACTCACTGATATATAAAATGAAAACAAAATATAGAAAGGACAGCATCAATACTTGTTTAGCAATTAAATACAAAGGCAACATTAGCGACATGACATAATGAAATTCAAGTTCTTTTTTACGCACAGGGTATTTGGAAGTCACTTTGAACACTATATAGAACAGTTTTACAATGGAAATTATTAATATGAAACTTATGTATTATATAATTATCCGCTTGTGTTCATTATTTTTCATGTTTCAGGCAAAAAAAACAGGTATATATTCAGCCATATGCATCGTAAAATATTAAAGAGGACGTTGTAGCGACTTAAATATCCATTAAAGTGGCAGTTAACAAGATCACGTGGTATGCGCAAACCTGAAACGTACAGTGTAACATTATACATGTGTAACTGACCAATTAGAACCCTCTGTGCATGAGTCATAATTCCACTGGTACTATCTACAGGCGTCTGCCTCTTTTATAGCACTCTGTGTTAAGACCTCACAGTAGTCACTTGTATATATTAAAGTTATTGATAGTTAGAACACGGCGTCTAATCTTATATTTTAACGCAATAACACAACATGGTGTCAGATGTGAGATCATAATTGGAATAGCACATGGATTCCAACTTTACCACATCATGGGCTGAATTCCAACAACACTGTGAAATAATATTTAACGGACCTTTCAGTAGAAAAAGTGATGCGGTCAAAGCCAATTACATGATACTTTCGGAAGGCGACAAAGGTAGAGATATTTTCAACACATGGACCCTGATCGATGAAGAAAAAAAGGACCCATCAACGCTCTTTACAAATTTCAAACATCATGTGGAACCAAAATTAAATCCGGTCTTTGCCAGATTCAAGTTTAACAATGAAATTCAAGGCTTCAGGATAATTCACCAATATGTGACTTCACTGAAACTCTTGGCCAAGGACTGTATCTTCAAAGACAAAGACGACATGATTCGTGATATAATTGCTTTCGGGGTATTGTTATTAAGGATATGAGAAAAACTTATCAGCGAAGGTGAAAAGTTGACCTTGGAAAGGGCCATTAACATCAGTCATAACCATGAATATGCCCAGGAACAGCTCCAGACTATATCTGCGTCAGCAAGACCAGAAGTGCATGCGACAATTCAACGACAGGGTAAGACAAAAGAACTACAGCCGAAGAAGAAATGAACAACGTCTTCCAAACGGAGTGTCAGTGCGACCTGTGGATACTGCGGATACAAATCACATTCAAACCAGGACAAGTGCTCTGCAAAAGAAAAGACTTGCAATAAGTGTCATAAACTCAATCACTTTGAGAAAGTCTGTAGATCAAAAACGGTCAGTATGATTAACAATATTGACAGTGTAACAATGGATATAGTTGCCAATGGCCAGGCTTATTCGGCGATAGAGGTAGGACCTAATTTAGCTTCTACTGATTTTAAATTGGATACTGGCTCTCAAGTTAACATCATACCCTCGCATGTATTCAAAAAGCTAGGCATTAAGCACCTCCTTCAGTCATCACTAACCGCATTATCTGCATACGACGGCAAATTTTTAAGTACAATGGGTACAGTCAATCTCACATGTAAACGCACTGAACGTACACATGAACTCGAGTTCTACATTGCTAAAACGAAAGCACCACCTATACTCGGTTTATAGTCTTGTATGGAGTTGGGCTTAGTTAAATTGACCTACTCTGTTCAGACACCGATGTCAAATTTACAATGTAACAAGAGTGAACCCATCACTAAGGAGGTTGTTCTCAAGGAATATGCCGAAGTCTTCAACGGCATAAATCTTTTCCCAAGACAATGTACCATGCACATCGACCCCAAGGCTATACCTGTAGTGCACCCTCCGCGGCGAGTACCTGTTGCACTTCAAGACAGACTCAAAACTGAACTTGATCGCACGGAAAAAGGAAAATATCATTGCCCCGGTTACATCGCCTACAGCATGAGTAAATTCTATAGTTGTCGTCGTAAAGCAATCGGGTAAACTAAGGATATGTCTCGACCCACAAGATCTTAACAGACCAATTTTGCGTCCACATTACCCTTTGTGCACATTAGATGATATTCTACCTCAATTATCAGGTGCAAAATACTTCACCAAAATGAATGCACGGTCAGGATATTGTGCAATAAAACTGTCACGTGACTCTTCATACCTCAAAACTTTCAACACCCCATTACGGCCGTTACGGCTTCTTGCGTCTCCCATTTGATTTAAAATCATCTCAGGATGAATTCCAAAGGCAGATCGATGAGAATTCTGAAGGTTTATGTGGTATCGTTTCAATTTGTGACGATATACTAGTTTTTGGGCGCACACGAGAGGAACATGATACAAATTTGAGAAATATTCTCAAATGTTCCCCCGAAAAAGGAATCCGGCTAAATGAGGAAAAACTAGAAGTAGGCGTGACAGATGTACAGTACTTCGGGCACGTTCTGTCAGCAGAAGGTCTCAAACCCGACCCTGCCAAAGTATCAGCGTTCAGAGAAATGGTACCCCCTCGTAACCGCGCGGAGCTAGAAACCATTCTTGGCATGGTTAACTACTTGTCCAAACTTGCCCCAGATTTGGCAGAGGCCACCAGTCTATTAAGACAATTGTTAGCGAAAGACAAAGTTTTCATGGGACTCTCCTCAAATAGTCAAAGACATAATTACTATAACCCCGGGACCTGATCTGTCCTATTTTGACGCTAAGAAACCACTAACTTTGCAAGTTGACGCGTCAAAATATGGGCTTGGTGCCGCCCTACTGCAAGATGATAAGCCCGTGACTTAAGCATCAAAATCCTTGACCACCACTGAACTTAATTATGCTCAAATAGAGAAAGAAATGTTCGCTATACGTGTTGGATCCAAACGGTTCCATCAACATGTATACGCGACAAAGGTACACGTTCAAACTGACCACCCACCACTTGTCTCTATAATGAAAAAGCCCCTCTATGCAGCCCCACAGCGACTACAACGCATGCTTTTGCAACTACAGCGTTATGTCCTAGAGGCAAAACATTACTAAGGTAAGAACATACCCGTAGGAGATACACTCTCCCGTTAGTTCTTGCCTGATACGAACCCTGTCATATCTGACGGTATAGATATGCATGTGCATATGGTGTTATCAGCATTACCTGTATCTAATCTTAAGAAGGAAGAAATTTAATCTCTCACTGAACAAGACCCCCCAGCTGGTTATATTGAAACAGATCATAATTGAAGATTGGCCTGAAAAGAGGCCAATCTGTCAATCAGAGATAATCGACTATTGGAATTTTGGAGATACACTTTCAGTTGTAAATGGTTTAATCTTGAAAGGTCACAGAATAGTCATACCAGAAGCCCTCAGGCAGGAAATGCTAGAAACGGGACATTCAAGACATTTAGGTATTGAAAAGTGTCTGAAAAGAGCCAGAGATCTTTCGTTTTGGCCAAGAATCTCAGCTGACATTTCTGATTTAGTGGCAAAATGCTCCATTTGCTTAGAGCTCAAAAGTTGTAGCGAAAAGGAACCTCTCATTACCCATGACGTCCCTGAATACCCATGGCAAAAAGTTGCCACAGACCTATTTACATGGGATAATAAAGAGTAGCAGCAGAGAGGGTGAACCCTACAACTTTTCTGAGCCCTTATTTTTGCAATTTAACGGTTCTATTGATGACATTTTCTCTAATTGATCTCCAGTATTATGATACCCTTCAAATATTTCAGAGAGGGTGCCTACAACTTTTCTGAGCCCTTATTTTATAAAAATAAAGGTTCTATCGATGACATTTTCTCTAATTGGTCTCCAGTATTATGGTACCCTCCGGGTCACTCAGTTTTTGTCGTCCACGCTCTGCTGCTATAAAATAAACAACTATTATAAATATTAACAATGAGTATCGGAGAACCACATTCAGCTAGATTAGCTCGAGAGCGACTTCAAGCAATTAAAAAATATTTACCCGTCCGTGATTTATTCAAGAAACAATTATAATCACGTCAAGAATCTCAGGTGGAATTTGAAGAGGATACAAAACAGTTATTTAAACCTATTACTGAGACCACTAAAGGTCTTCTTCCTGCGTTAGAAAAAACCGCTGAAGCGACTGGAAAAATAGCAAAAAGAACGAAGCAGACAAGAGAGATTTTACGTGAACTTCCAGCTGAAATAGCTGCTGCTCAACCAATACCTGAAGGCGCTGAAGCACTAGAACCTGAAGGCGCTGAAGCACCAGCCCGTAGACCAAAAAAAATCAACTACTGAAATGTTAAATAAATTTACTAAAGAGGCCATTGATGTAATTAATAATATTAAAAACGAAAAACAATTGGCTAACTTTACTGAAAATAGTTTTATTAACAGAGATAAATTAATGAAACCTGAGTACGCTAAAGATATTAAAACCCGTGCTGACTGGCGAAGATTTTTATATCGCATATTTGTGGATATTGAACGAGTTAGCAAGGATGATCCAGTATATCAGAATTTTATTCATGAAGTTAATAAAATAACTAAATTAAGAGTAGAGGAGAAGAAAAAACAACAAAAATCAAAACCATTTGAGCAATCACTCCGTGATTATCCAGTATCACTGAAACCAAAAACATCACCGAAACCAAAAGAAGAAACTGAGGAAGAAGAAGAATTTTATGATACTCCTGGCGCAACTGGAAGTGGTTTAGGAAGTGGTCTTATTACTTGCCCCAATAACGTCCTTGCTGATGTTGATCGACTAGAAATCCTCATTGGAGGAAAACGAGCTGGCAATAATTCTACAGAGATAATTAATGAAGCAGCTGATATTTGTCAACGATTATTTACAGGTGGAATTATGGATGTTAATGTATATCGATCCCTCATTAATGAAATTGCTGATGGCTACTATAGTGACTGAGTATGTAATTAAATAACAGCTACTATAATACAATGATCGTATATAGTAATCAACGTGGACCAACCATGGTCAGGGCAGTAAATTCACGATTACCAGTATACAAAACAACCTACGGAGATGGACTAGGTGATATTGTTCAGGGTCTGTTTAGAAGGATAGCCCCAAAAGCAATACCGATTGCAAAGCAACTGGGGATGAAAGCTATTGATGTTGTTCGTGAAAAAGGTATTGGTGCTATGGGCAATCTCGCTAGTAAAGCGTTTTCAGCGATCACAGATAGACTAGCACGATTAATACGCAGACCTGCGGTCCGACCTCAACCTGTAAAATTACCTAGCACTGAAGTAATGCCTGCAAATATTAGTAAAATAATAAATCAGGCTGCTAATCAAAAACTAGCAGAGTTGGCTGATGTACCATTATCAGAAAAAGAAAAAAATATAACAGCTAGTCTGATAGCAGGAAGTGGTCTCACTTCTCGAAGTGGTCTTCGTTTTAGACGATAATAATTATAATAAAGGTGTTCAAACGTATATCTGATCCAGCGTTTGACATGGATGCACCAGTACTCAAGGATGAGTCTGTGCGTGATTATCAATATTATTCTTATGACGCTCGAATTCCAGATCAGCGTGGAAGGATTGAACTTCAGGTTCAGGATACAAGTAGGTATTTCTTACCCGCTGAAGCATTTATTGAAGTAGAAGGTGAAATTTTAAATATCGCTAATCCTTCAGTACCAGGAGCATATGGAGACGATGTTAGTATCGGTTTTGTTAATAATGGCATCATGGCGTTGTTTGATAATGCTACGTACATGACTGACGGAAAAAATATTGAATCAATTCAGAAAGACGTTGATGTAGCTACAACAATACTTGGTCTTGCAAGATACAGCGATGATTATTCAAGATCAAGTGGTCCATCAATGATGTTTGTAAAAGATACTTCTAATTCTCCAGAGTATCAACAATATGAAATAGGACAACCAACAAATTTTGCCAGAAACGCCAACGCTGATGTACAAAGTATGATTATCAATGTAGATCCAGATTTTAACTTAGGATTTAGATCACGTCGAGCAATGTTACGAGGTAATAGAAGAGCGTTTTCATGTGCGATTCCACTGTCACATATCTTTGGATTCTGTAGAAATGTCAGAAAAGTCATTTTCGGAGCTAAACATACAGTTGTACTTGTACGAAAAGGCACTGACGATGATACAATATGGCGACCCGCTGGTGATGCTGGTAAAGTAATTCTTACAAACTTTCATTATGGATGCCAGTAATGACTCCATCAATATCTGAAGAAGATCGGTTACTTGCTTTCATGGGCAGCGGTGGTAAATCGATGTTATCATGGTTAACAATGACCACAGATTCTATCCAAAGTAACATTAATGGTTCATTTACATGGCAGATAGCTTCTCAGCAGGGAATAGCCGCACCACGACATATATTTATTGCATTTCAAGATGCTGCAAGGGTAAATGATCAAACACGTAGTATTATGATATTTGATAATCTTGGTGTTTCTGAGGTTTCATTGAGGATAAATGGACATCAAGAACCATCTGAGGATATATTACTGAATTTCGATCAAAATCATGTAGCACGTGCATATCATCGTCTTATGTCGTTTATGGGGCGTGATCAGAACATTGATACTGGTTTACAAATATCACAGTTAGATTTTACAACCTTATATCCGATTTATTACTTTTCGCTGGAACATTTAGATTTAACCAGACAATCAGTAGTCGATATACATTTTCGAGCTCGCGTAAACCGAGGGGTTATCGCTAATTACAGAGCTGTCGCTGTTATACTTAGCGATAAGACGATGTTACTTGAAGGTGTTAGTGGACGAATGAGAGTCGTTGATGCTCCAGTAGAAAACATGTAATTAGATCACCTTAATTTAAAATCAGGATAATAATTATAATGTCATATCATCACGCTAGTGTTACCCTGACTCCTGGTCAGATTAAAAGGCTACAATCAGCATCAAAAAATAACTGTGGAATAAAAATATCGCTAAAGCGAGAACAGATGAGCGGTTCAAATAAATTATCGTTGACCGAGCGTCAATTCAGAAACTTCAATGAAGCTAAAAAATCAAATAAAGGTATAAAACTTAATCTTTCTGCGGGTGCCATCAAAGATGCTGTTAAGACAGGTGGTATATTTCCACTTCTCGCAGCTATACCAGCATTAATAACCGCTGCAGCCCCAGCTGTTGCAAAAGCAGCTGCATTAGGTGCTGTTGGAACCGCTGCTGGAATGGCATTAAAGAAAGCAACCGGACAGGGAATTAAAAAAAAGGGAAAAGGTCTAAGATTGCCAGGGACCCCATATTCTTACGGAAAGGGTCTAAGATTACCAGGGACCCCATATTCATGGTACGGAAAAGGTCTAAGACTTCCCGGGACCCCATATTCATGGTACGGAAAGGGTCTAAGACTTCCCGGGACAGTTTACTGATATCGCCTATGTCCAATTTTGATTTACTTAATGCTGCTAAAAAGCTAAAAATAAAAAACTTCAGAGGTGTTTTTATGCGCGATCAATTACCAAAACAACCGAATAATATTGAAACTGGTATTATTAATCTCGCTAAAAACTCTGGACCAGGCACGCATTGGGGTGGATATGCAATTGATCCACGTGGAATTATTTACTTTGATTCATATGGATTAGTGCCACCTAAGGAATTTCTTCATTATGTCAGCAATAATATTGCTCCAATCTGGTATTCAACGTTACCAACACAAACACTAGCTGATCCACCAATATGTGGTCGTGAAGTACTTAATGTACTTGATGCTATATCAAAATCAACAAAACCACCTCATAAAGTCGTGCATGAATATACCACATTGTCACATTTAAATGGATACTAATAAATATAATGGTAGATATTTACGGAAGATCTTCTCGCAGAGATGAAAAACAAGCTGATTTATCTAAATACGCAACTCTTGATCAACTCAGAAATGAGATTGACGATTTATTAAATATTACATGTGTGGATCAAAATGAAGTCGTTGTTTTTCAGGATAAACAAGGACGATTAAAAATGAGTAACATACAACTGACAGATGTAATCGTACGAATTCCTACCGCAGTTGTTGATAATATCGTCATTTTCTCCGATCAGGGTAAAATACAAGATTCTGGTAAGTCAGTTAACGATTTTATCAAGCGAGCTTGTGATTCATTCACGGATCACATTATCATGAATCGAAATAAAATTATAGACCTTGGAAATCCAACCGTAGATACAGACGCCGCAACAAAAAAATATGTCGATGATCAAGAATCTAAGTACGTGTTAGTCAATGATGGTATAATGCGTGCATTTCTCAACATGAATAATAATGGTATTAATAATCTTAGAACACCAGAATCTGATTTTGACGCTGCAACGAAGAAATATGTAGACGATAGCAACATTCCTACGACGACTTCGCTAAAAACAATCAATGACGAAATGACCACACTCAATGGTACTTTTACTAATCACGTACAAACTTTTTTTAAATTTTTGTAGAAACATAAACAAACCCATAAAAGATTTGTTTGGTGATCCACCAACCGTTGACATAAAACTAGCCGACGTTAACATGAAACTCAATGATATTGTTAGTGGAATACCTAATATTGTTCAAAAAACTAATCTGATTAAAATCCTTCACAATCAGATCGTGAATGTCGTGTACACAGTAGCATCAGGATTAACAACATGGTCACAGCAAAATAACACTATTAGATATACCGCACAAGTTACTGGTGTGTATAGACTGTCTATCTTTAGCTCTGCAAAGTTTAAAATTTATACTACAACATTTCCGTGGCATCATTCAGCCGATGCTTTCTCTGGAGTTGTATCTATAGTGTTAAATAAAGATGCTGAAGAAATATTTTTACTGGAAGCAGATGATCAAACAATAACCGTAACGTCTTACTGGTGGTGTTTGGAATTTGTAGCTGGAAAACCACAATTAGTCACTTAATATAACAAAAATGGATTAACCTCAATCTCGCATTGACGTTCAACGTTACAGATACAATCAAGTATATGAACGTCTGTCTAAGCTAAAGGATTTTATTAATTATTATAACAGAAAAATAAAAAATTACAAAAGGCGTATAGTTGTCATCGATGTAGTTGTTTACTCAGTTTCTGCTGTTATTGCTGGAACAGGATTATTATTATCAACATTGACGATGACAGCACCTGTTGTTATAACCATCATTGTTTCAGCATCAACGACTGTTGCTGGTGTTCTCGGTATTATAGCTAAAAAGATAGATACCTGTACAAATGTTAAATTGCACGATTATATGATTAAATTACATCCAGTAACAGTGGCATGTTCTAAACTATCCTTGTATATTTCTTCATGCGTTAGTGATGGTGAAATATCCGATACTGAATTTGCGATGATGATGAAAACCTATGATGATGCGTTTAAGGTGATCGCTAATGATCTTGACGAATTAAATAATAACGATAATAATGACAGTCAGGGAATTACTTCAGCAGATCGTCACTAATACGACTCCGTCAAAAACTACAATGGTTTCATTAAGTTCTACTAATCCTGAATTTAGCATTAACTTTCCAACCGCAATTCCTGCAAAGGAAATAGCATTAGCACAGTTACGGGTTTATCATAGCTGGCCTAATATTAGATCAAAACCATTTGGTGGACTACAGCCAGATAATTCATTAGTATTCGCAAATAAGAATAAACCTGATGGAACTCCTGATTGGCAAGTAGTTAGTATTCCAACTGGCAGTTACGAAATAGAACAGATCAACGATGAATTTCAACGCAGAATTAAATCCATTACAAGAAAAGAATCCAAAATAGTGATTACTGTTTACGAACCAACATTATCAGCTGTGATTGAAATAAATTCCCCTGATTATCTCGTAGACATTTATCAAAGTTCGATTAGATCAGTGTTAGGATGGCCTGATGTTTCACCGATTTATAATGAAATTCCAGAACCAACCAAAAATGAATTTCTCACAACGGAAAAAATATTTATAAACCTTCCAGAATATCGAAAAAGCAACCATGGTCTTATATATTATTTGAATTTGATCCAATCGACTATAGATATTACTTTTACTGATTTTGACGGTCGAAGGACCCCCAAGAGGAATAGATCAGCATTTAATGCTATCATCGTAGACGCCAAGACGCAGACTACTAGAGATATTGTTGATGAAAAATTTTTTAAAAGATTTTTAGATAATCTTAAACCCGAATACGATAAAACACTTAATGATTTAAGAAATTTATTTATTTTATCATCTCAACGTTATAACGATGATGTAAAAAAATCAGATAATCGTGTCAATAAAACATTTAAATAGGATCCTATTTGATTTATACATCGCCAATCGAAGTATTATAAACGTTGTGATTAAACTCGATGGAAATCCTTACACATCTCCAGAACTTAAGCAATTATTTCTTAATCATTACAAAATAACAGAAAAAGACTTACAAACATTTATAATTCCCGGATTTAACTCTGAAGAGCTAAAGAAATCATTAACTGATCTTATTGAAGAATATTATCCGGGAGTAATTGATTCATGGAGAAAAAACCCACCACTGGTTATTCTTAAACATAACAACGATCCGTGCGGTGGAGGCCGTCATATATCGCCAGGCGTTGTTAATATAACATCAAGGATCGCAGTCAATCTAGTATGTGATGTAATTGATGGCAGTTATCAAGTAGACCTTGAGAAATCTAACCACCGCAGTGGCACTGCGGAGCAAGGTTACATATTATATACATTCAGTCCTAAAAATCCGCCTGGGTGGTTATTTGTATCTGAACCAATTAACCCCGTTTATCTACGTTTACATAATCCGTTATTGTCGAGAATAAATTTCAAACTTACTGACCAGTCTGGACACATTTTGGATCTACGAGGAGAGAATCTTAATATTAATCTGTATATACACTCGTAGAGTTGTCGTATTTGCGCACCAACATTGTTCATTTAGCGAATAGATTATTTTGCAATTCAGAAAATATTATAGATCTGAGAAAATTTGCTTGTTTATGTTATTTTTGCTTGTTTTATGTTATTCTTGCTTGTTTTATGTTATTTAGTCAGATTTCTTGCTCCGTGAGGGTCTAAATTGTAACACCTGGCAGGTCTCTATATACATTTCTCTCAAAACGCAGACAAAAAATATTTTTTTCACTGTAATTGATTATATAATGAAGCGCGATAACTCTGCTGTCTCTCTGTAGAGTAAATTAAACGATTATCTCCCTTGTAATACATGTTATCTGTAATCGAGGTATTTCAGTCTCCACGGACACGATATATATCGTTTTTCGTTAATTATTTAGTGATCTATCTTCTCTTTGTAAGAATCACTGTTAGTGAAGCAGCAATTTGTAACAGAGAGGGATATTTTGTCTCTAATAACCTTAAATTCACGTCAGTTTTATATACCAAGTAACGTAGAGTTATTTTTAGTTCTAACGTACTTTGACCTTAACGAACGATAACTCCGTAATTTTCCACTGAGGTCAAATGGACAGTTAATCAGTGCCAGTAATTTTCCACTGAGGTCAAATGGACAGTCAACCAGTACCCAGTAATTTTCCACTGAGGTCAGATGGATAGTTAATCAGTGCCAGTAATTTTCCACTGAGGTCAAATGGACGGTTGATCAGTGCCAGTAATTTTCCACTGAGGTCAAATGGACAGTTAATCAGTGTCCAGTAATTTTCCACTGAGGTCAAATGGATAGTGCCCATACAAAATCAAAATCAAAATCATAACCATATATCACACAAAAACAGCCCCCTGACAAAAAAAAAAAAGTCATGGAGGTTAATATTTTTTTATTTTAAATATATAAATATATATATAATTAACCATGAAAACATTAATGATATTATCTGTGCTATTAAAAAATTAAAATATAACGGAATAAAAATATCTGATAATCTTGACACTCAGAAAGTTATGTGCGATTTCGAATCACTGCAACAGAGAAAATTTGATAATAAATACACATTACCTTCAAACTACAGATTTATAAAATTAATCTATCAATCTATGCTTGAATCATTAGCTATGGTAAACGATGATCAGGTAAAGCTATTTGCACCTCTTGCACGTTCGATCGAAAATATTAAATCGGAACTATCTCACGAGTACGAAAGAAAAAAGATCGTGGATAATCGTATAATGCAATTAAGAAAGATTATGCTATCTGATTCTGTCAATAGTGACGCTGAGAGTGATAGTGAAGGTGGACCCTTGACTGTAATTATGGCTAAACAAAAACCTTGGCAAAACTGACAGTCGAACTATCTGTTTTTGTTAAGAAATAGTTATTTGACGTATTCAAATATTACCCGCTGATTATATTTTTTCGAAATTGCAGATCTAGTAATATTATTTGCAACATCACGTACTGATTGTGGATGATGCTAAAATATCTGGCAGCCGCATTCATTGATGGGAAAGTTATTTTTTCACCTGTCTGTATATTCATGGATTTAACCGACCTCGGGATCTTGGGATATTTTCCAGTATTTCCACGTGCAGAATTCTGACTAGATGTAATAGCTTGCAGGTTAGATAGATTATTATTTTGGGGATCTCCATCAATATGATCAACTACAAGTCCATTTTCAACTACTCCACGAAAACATTCGAATATGAATTTATGTGAGCAATAATGTTTACTTCCACTGGTATTAAATACAAAATAACCTTTATTATTAAGATTACCGACTGTTTTTTTTTTAATATACAGTGTCTGATTACACCAGCTCGAGACGCTTCATAATTTGTAATGGTTGGATGTTTCGCAAATTCGTTTTGCTCCATTTATATACTAATACTATTTGTCTAAATTATTATTCTGAAATCTAGCCAGATAATCCTCTACGGTTTTTATAGGGGATTTACCATTTTTTTTGTCATAATAACGTTTTAACTCTCTATATTTTTTACCGCCGCATTTCACACATAACCGAGTTTTTCCTCTGACTCCAGCACCACACTGAATACACGGTTTTGGTCCTAAACTTCCATTTCTAAAACATTGCATATGGTAGCTACAGAATTCATTCACGCATGCTCTGTTACAAGGAGAAGTATGTCCGATTTTAAGCCAGTGGCAGTAATTCTTTGTTTCGATCATTATATATATACTAAAAATTCAATTTAAATATTTGTTTTAATTATATGGAGGAATTATCCATGATTGAACCTTCCCCTGCTAGATTTGACCTTGACAGACTACCAGGATATAAATTTAGTACTTTGATGCAGGATCTAGCTTTAACGAATGAAGATATAAATAAACGTATCCGTGAAGCCAAAAAAGAATTTCGTGACGATGGTGCTGCTCATGTATGGTCAACATTCAGATTTGGAAGTGTTTTCAATATGATGAATGACGAACGAGGAAAAGTAATTATTAATCACCTTGATAATCAAAAATATTTTATTTTAATAAAATTTATTGTAAACACAGATGATGATATCTGGATTATTCGTGATAAGCGTGATCCAGTACGTGTGCAGTCAGGAAGCAATATTGTTCTCTTAAATAACAGATCCAAACCCGGAATACTTACTGGTATAGACAGACCGTATTATGAGCGAGGGTATCCTGTGACCGCAGTTGTATATGCAATATATCCGCTGAACGATAAACCTGATGTTAAGAATCTTAAACCGATGAAACTGTCGAGAATAAACTGTGTAGCTGAACGAGTTACAGAACATTTTACAAATGCGATACGTGGTAATGGCCTGACAGATTTAAGACGTAAAAAAATAAACACATGGGCAGAAACAGTTAAAGATACCGGAGCGTCTATCAAAGATGTCGCTGAGCTAGAAAAGATATTAAGATTTCCAATAACAGTGAAGACATTAACCGGAGAGATTTTATATAAACCAAAATACATAAAAAATGGAGCTCCGATAGACATAGTCGATCATAATTCGCATGCGTGGACCTCAGCAGTAACAATATTTCCACGAGATAGAACGGTTAAATTTTATTATGGTAATATACTTGATACTATCAAAAATATTAGTAAAAGTGACCCTGTATCTGTCTGGTTGTTTCAAAGTTCAGAATACGAACATTACGATCAGTTTGTACGGCCTAATGGTAATATTTACCGTACAGAATCTCTTCATTAAGAAATGAAACATCTTGCGCTGAAATATACTTCAGACGATGTCAAAGTTAGACAATTATTAAATAATTGTTTTACCGTTTCATCAGTAGCTACTCATTTCGCTCAGGAGAAAAATTGATGGAAACCGACACGATCGGAATTTCTTGATGATGTCCGGAATAGCTGTATAGAATATGGACACGGTGGATTATGGAACACCAAATTCAACCATAGTGACGTTATCTCTGTTGATATGGCAGCGTGTTATCCTGGAAGTTTTCTTGGATATGGGGAATGTTCTAGATACTTTAAGAAATTTGGACATCCATCACACGAGATGACCAAGGTTTCGATAAATGGATCCCTACCAGAGTTTGATTTAACAGGATTTGCGTGTGTAGAATCATTCGAGTTTGCACAAAATCTTCATCCTATCAACTATATTTGGTTTGGAAGACATTTTTCAGAGAAATACTGGGTACCGATAGTGCTGTTGAGGTATGTGCTTGATGCTGAAATTTTAATATCGTTGAGAGTAACTGAAGCGATTATATCGTATCGTCCGCAGAAGCAAGTTTGGTTACCAGAGCCTGTCGATGATGCCAGGAAAGAATTCCTTGATCTTGACGAAGATGACTGTAAATGCAGGGACGATGAGAACCTTGCAAAGGATCTTGGTAGAAAGATAATCGGCAAGTTTACTCAAGGTAGTTCGTATGATTATAAACGACACTGTACAAGATTGATTATGGACGATGCTGAACTAGATTTTATAATCGCTGATACAACGGAAAAAAATACGTTTGTAAACCGATGTAATGCTTATTTATCAGACGGGACAAAACTAGGTACGATTGTGAGCTATATTGATGGCGATTCACCGCAGTTCACTCATTTAAGATCTTCGATGTTGGCTTATGTTTCAATAAATCTATTGTCGATGATAAATAGATTTCCTAATGATGCTGTTAGAGTTGCTACGGATTCGTTTTATATACATAAAAAATATAAGGATTTATTAAAACCGTTGCTTGGTAATGGTGAATGGGGAACATGGAGGATAAAACAAGAGAATATACTTAGTTATTCTGAATCTGCAGACGTTGAAATTATGGAGAAATATTATAATAATAATAATCAAACATCAAAGTCATCTGCACCATCTGTATACGACCCTTTAGCTAGACATAAGACTGTTTATCTTAACGGATGCGGTGGTTCAGGTAAAACAACTCGTGCGATTAACTTATTTATAAATAATAGTTCAGATAAAATTGTTTTGACACCTACACATAAATTAGCCAGGGAAATAAAAGAACGAGGAGTAAAATCATGTACATACCATAGTTTCTTTAGATGGTGCGGAGACACATGGACTCCTGAACGAATGGATGAAAAATATATGCCTAAGTATATTATCTGGGACGAAATATGCACGGTGTCGTTAGAAGTATTAAAAGTATTTCTTGAATGGTTGTTATTAAAGAATACTGCTGTAATAATGTGTGGTGATCATGGTCAACTACCACCTTTTGTTGGACAATCTCCACATGAATGGCTGAAGAATAATGTAGATTATTATGAAGAAATAAATGACGACCGTAGTGCTATTGATGAACCGCTGAAGGAGTTTAAAAGGTTAATCAGACTGCAGCCAGATAAAATACAATGTGAGATAATGCGAGGAGTAATTCCAGAAACTAATATGAATGATTTTCTGAGTTTATGGAGACCCGCTGATTTGATAGTCGCAAGTAGAAAGATAGTTCGTGATGAACTACAGAAGAAATTATTTACGTTACATAAAGAAAAGTTTTCAGATCTACCTGTACCTTTGTGTCATCGCCCAGCGGACACTCGAAGGCAAAATATCGAAGTGGAAATTCCTGGTGGTGGTGTACAGAATCTCGTCTTGAATGATATTGTTTTGGTTGCTATTGATGTTGTTGAATGCGCATTGAGTATAGATAAATCTCCATGGACGTTAGGATATGCTATAACGATTCACTCATCTCAAGGATTAACTATTTCTGATACAAATATCTGGATCGTAGATGATCGGATTGAATGGTCGAATTTAGTCTATCTTGCAGTTTCTCGAGTCAGAAGAATATCTCAACTACATAGGGTTATTATAGATTACGTGATAGCTGAGGAAATCACTAACGACACTGCTGCAATAAAGAAACAATTAGCGGGTTATAAGCAATATGACAAAAAAATAATCGTGACTTTGATATTGATGCTGAATTTATTATAACGCTAAAACAACGACAGAATAATGATTGTGCAAGCTGTAACTGTAAGATGCTATGGCAGTATTCGAATAATAATCCAAGACAATTTACCGTAGATAGAATTAATAGCGATCTAGGTCACACACGTGATAATGTGATGCTGACCTGTCTTGAATGCAATCGACATAGAGGTTCTGGTTATGTAATTGTATGTGGTGGTAATTGTGTATCCGCAGGAATTACTTGTAATTGTTCACATACAAATCCACGTTGAGGGGCTGTAGAATCTAGTCTGTAGATTGCAGGTCTTCCAGTGGATCTAACTATGTCAGAAATTGTATGTGTAGTAACGCTCCAGACAGGATCGGTTGCTCTTTTTTTACCACCCTCAAGTTCCCCAGGCTCATATAAATATCTTACAGTTACATTACCTAATACCGGTCGAGGTTGTTGTTCATCGCTACGGGTTATATTTTTTTTGTAATCGCATTAGAAGGTTTCATGGAAGTTGCACGAGTAATTTCATTATTTAGTGCTGATATCACACCTGGTAACCTTGCAACCCATTCACGAGATCGCTCACCGGACTTAAAGTCGGTAGATATTTCCCTCGCGTATTGATATCCAAATAACCGCTCAGCAAATGTTCTATTAAATCGTTCAACGATTGCCTGATCACGATGAATTTCAGTATGCCCTCGTCTTATTTTAACGTTATGTCGCTTCATCAATGATGATACTGTACCAAGAAATTCTTTACCAGGATCAACCTCTAATAATTGTGGCCATTGCAAAGGTCCTCGCTGATAAATTCGCTCGAACGCAGATGCAACTTCAGATGCTGTCTTTGTTGATAATGGTTCCGCTTCTTTATATCTACTTGCAACGTCAACGACAGTCAATGCGTATTTGTACGTGCGTGATTTTCGTCCACGTGTTTTAACAGTATCGTGTGGTAAAAACAAAATATCTGCTTGATGAACTTCATTAGGGACGCTGACATCAAAATGTGCGTATTGAATTTTTTTAGGTGGTGGTAGATAAATCTGCCATATTGCCTGTCGTGCTAACCACGCTGCAGCGACATCACGTGAGACTTTTGCTGCTTCGGAAAGTTTAGTAATAGCTGCTTTGCCTCCAATATCCTCTCGGGGAATAATAAACAGATTCCATTATATTAGTTATATAATTAATTACCAGCCCCTAGCATTATTTTACCTTTCATAGCAGATTTTATTAGAAAACTAGCGAGTTTTTCTCTGAGAGATTTATTAGGTATAGAATTTAACGCATGAATCAATTTCACATCTGCGAGATGTCGTTGCTGCAAATCTTTACTTTTATACGCAACATCATGAACATGACACGCTTGATCAATCTTATTTACTGGATGCTCTCCTGGTCTTGGTTGATCCTGATCATCAAGTCGGATATCAAGTCGAGTTCCAGGACCACAATAACTATATCCAGGAAGGTGTTTCTCACTTGGGTATTTAGCCCATGGGGTTCCTGGTAATTTCCCTAATGAAGCGGCTATATCTCCACCGTTATTTATCGATGAAATTTATATTTTTTTGTACCACATTTTACACACCTGCCTGTAAGTGCGCGTCTTTTATTTTTTGTTGTTATTGTTGTTAATCCAGTCGTATCGGTAGGTGCTCTGCATCGAACACAATATAGAATCATATTATTTATTATATGGATATAATTGATTTCTCAGCGACACGAAAACAAGAACCAGTAAAGCACCATCCAGCATTACCAAATTCTATTAGAATGATAATAATAGGTCCATCTGGATCTGGTAAAACACAATTATTGCTTAATCTAATGATGCGATGGCTCAAGTGGGATAGGTTATATTTGGTAGCACCATCTGTAGATGATCAGCGGTGTTATGGGGTACTTCAAGATTTTAATGAAAATGCAAAAATATTGGACGAAGATGGAAACGATGTTATTGATTTTATTACCGATATCGATGAGGCACCATCTGTAGATGATCTAGATGGACTTACTAATAATTTAGTAGTGTACGATGATGTTATGCTGGATAAACAATCCAATCCAGCTAGAATATTTTCTCGAGGTAGACATAAAAATACTGACGTGATTTATGTTACACAACGATATACACAAATACCTAAGGTGATCAGAGATAATTGTAATATTTTGGTTGTGTTTAATGGAGTAGATAATTATACTCTGCAGAATATTTATTGTACTTGGTGTTCAGGGGACATGGACATGATTAAATTTAAAAATTTCTTTTCAAAAGCACAATCTGTTCTGTTCGGATTTATAACGATAAATTTACATGATCCAAGATCTAGATATCGTGTAGGTCTGGATAAAATCTTTGGTCCTTGATTTTATCAAGGTAGCAGCAGAGAGGGTGAATGACCAATACTGAGTGACCAACGCGTAGATGAAATCGCATAAAAATTTGAAAAAAATACGTCAGCGATCGATAACAAAACTGAGCTAACCCAAACGATTTATTATCCATTCTCAACCGTATGGAAATAGTCTAGGTTAGAGGCTTTGGTTTAACGTCATTGACCTTTTTTTTAGCCTTCGTAGGAAGGTTTATTTTTGTAAAATAAGGTCTCAGGCAAAGTGGTCTGTTCACCCTCTCTGCTGCTATTTTCTATTGATGGAATAATGTGCACTGTTGAACAATACCATAATTCTGTTGTTAACAAATCCCACTTGGGCATTGGCTGGGTAATAAATTTATCATCAGCCTGTACCAGTTTTCCCTCAGCTTCCAAGATTGCCTTAAATGGAAAAAAAGCTAGATGTTTCTTGCACTTGCAATTCTGTTTTTAATTGATGGGATCCTTGGCCGGATTTGAGTAATACTGACAAGCGGTCTTGTTTTGATCTGCTAACACAGGCACTCCCATATCAAATGCTTAATCAAATAAATCTTTTAACTAAGCCATGGTAAAACTATACCATACTACACTAATCTATACTATACTATTGATTTTCTTTAATACCACTTACATGACTGCTTTATCAATCACATCTAAATCCATTCCTCATTGCCAGATTTGCAATCACTGAATTTGACAATCGCTGCTTAGTGGCCTTGTTAATTACTTCACTAACTGCAGGTGGCATTGATTCTCTTGATGGTAACAGAACTGCTTTTGATGATGGTGCTCATGTTAGTAATCACTGTAATCAATCTTGAAGGGACCGAGCCACCTGCAAGCCTAGTTATTTCAGTCAATCCACAGCTGCACTTTTAATACAATCCACAACTCACATTGGAACTTGTTTAGCAATGGGTGCAGCATGCAGTGATAAGGCTGTGAGCACTTTTGGTGCACTTGCAAATAATCTGCAAACATCACCATGCCCAGTTCCATAATATTTCATGTACACTGGTTTCCTCCTGTTAACTGCCCGAATGGGTTTCATGCATCTATGTACCACTGTCATTGTTGTTGTTGTTGTTAAATGTAAGTTGTATTGTCAGTGTTTTACTGCACAGATCAACAATGTACCCTACTTGATCCACAAGGGAAAAACAAATGTGTCAGTCAATTATTATGGCATGGAAGATACACAAGTGTTGCAGGCATAACTGATATCAAATCACCTGGTTCCATGGTTGGTGAAAACCCAAACAGTACATAACCCTGAACAACTGTACAGTACCTGTAATTTCAGACCTACTTTCATAACTGCCACTTATGGAGTTACAGGTTAAATTGACATGGGTCATTGAGGTAATTCTCACAATATCATGCAAAACATCATATCCCATAGGTAAAAAATCATTATCATCTGGAATGTTACCAGGCCAATAAAACTGATCTTATTGACAACCTTGCATTATGAACTGCATACATTTGAGTTTCAATGGCGATGACAGAACTGAGTGTGGGCTCATGGGCACATATGGAAATTTTAGAATCTTTGGTGGTTATTAATATAATCCTTTATAGAATTTCTTCATTAATCGATTCTGTGTTGAATGCACCAGAGGAAAGTTAGGTGGTATGCGAGTTAGTGCCAGTGGCTGCTGAAAACACAAATGAGTTGTTCACTGGCAGACCTGCAAACAATTGTGATTGAATATTAGGCCAACTGTAATACACTTGCAATGATTCTAGTGCGATCTCAAGTGTGCGTGACTCACCAGCCGTCAAAGGTGCAGAAAAGTCGCACTGAATTCTGGTTTTGTGGATGAGATGGTGGTCATCAAGGTCATACTCTGAGCTGTATTGACATTTGCCTGCTGCATTCATGTATAGATTGTATGTAGCACATGAAGTGTTTCCACATGCACCATCTCATTGTTTCATTGGTGTTGCATACATCATAATATCTTCAACAAGTTCATGCATCAGCACATGATATGTGTCTGTCCATGATGTTGGTGAACAATTGCTGACAAATCAATGTAATCTCATTGATAATTTTGGGTGCATTGTTGTCCGCAAAAACTTATCCCACAAGTATTTCCAATCAATCAGCAAGGTTGTTGGAGTCGCCAAGGCCCTCTACTTGTTTTGACTGACATTCTTTATACTTTTTTATAAACTCTTGTACTTCTTGTTTATACATGAGATACCACTGGACTTTTTCTTCCAGTGTGAGTGTAGGTGTTTGCCATATCTCTTTTCTTTCTTTTTTGCAGGTGTGAATGGAGGTGCAGATGCTACATGCCTTTGCTGACTTAGGCCTTCTTTCTTCAGTTGGTCATATAGGAAGTTGTTCGAATGGGGTTGGTATGTGTCTTGGTGGTGATGGTTGGTTTTTATAATAAAGTTCCTGTTCTCAGCTTCCTTATATGGTAAATAATAGTTTGTATGTTTCATTTTGCAGGTTTAGTTAAACTGTTTCCTTTTTGGGGTTTTGTTGTTGGAAGCAGTGGTAGTTGTTATTCTTCAAATTCAGGTGAAGCTACTATCTCTGCCTGTGTTGCAGTAATTTGCCTAGGTATTTGTGACACAGGACTTTGTTCTGGCAATTTTTTTTGTGGTTGCATCACTGGTTGTAGTTCCACTGGCTGCAATTGTAAAAATGCTTTCCATAATGCAGTTCTTCAGTTCTTTTGCTAATAAATGCATCATGTGCTTGCTTAAAATAAAGCAGCCGATTACCTGCAGCTTGCTTCTTTACCATAAACTCACTGAATATAGGCCATTCAACATTCATGTACTTATCATGTGTCTTTGATGGCATTTTTATCATGTAGTCTTTCCATTTGGGTTAGGGTTAATGAAATGCATAGAACTTGTGAAAATCTCCTGGCAAACTACTTTGTTAAAAATTTGAGGCAGTGTTGGCAGCTCTGACTAGTATTCAGGTGGTACATTTGTTATTTTGGCAATTACCTCTCTAATGTCTTCATCAAGTTCACTGGTGCTTTTGGCAATTGTACCAGCAAATTCTCCAATTCCTTTGTTTTCTTTGACTTCCTCATTTGCCTCTGGCAGATGCTTAAGTCTCCACAGTTGCTCTTTTGATATCCTTGGTACATTTTACTATGTAACAAACGGGACCAGGGGCTGCTTCTGTTCCCATAAATACTGCAACTTGTTGCACAGTTGATCTTGTGGCCTTTTCAATATCCTTTGGGTTTAATCAGCAGTGCAAATGTTTGTTTAAACCTGGCTTTGAGATCTTCTCATTTTGTTGTGACCGTAATATATCTTTGACCTTTTGGCAGCCTTCTATCACATTTTGTATCAATTCTCTTTATCAGCTTTATGGCGTCACTTCCCATACTCTTCTATGACATAACTTCTGGACATTTTTTTAATGATTGTTTTTTTATTGTTAAATTGGTGCATGTTTTTAATTGTTAAATTGGTGCATTCATGTGAGACACATTTGTGCCAGACCTGCACAATATTAACTCAGGCAAGTTCCAGTTTTTAAATCAATGGTGAGAAAACTATATGGGTCCTTTGTGTTATGTGCAAACATGTCACAACATTCATCCCTTGTGTGGTTGGTGGTACACCAAGTCCAATGAATATTTCCAAGACCATGCACATCAATAATATGAAATATTTTCAGCATGTTACAGTTGTTATGGATTACTTTTGGCACATTAAGTAAATAAATCACATCAGTGTTTTTGTGCCGACCTCATGAGAATATTTGCGTGGGAATTAACCTGTTTCTCAAGCATCACATAATTATACACTACAAGATGACTTTTGTTTGCATCCAAAATTTTAATGGTAATAGCTTTGTCAGTGGAGGAAAAGAAATTGATGGAAGCTGTGCTTCTTGCTAACACTGTTTGTCAATGATCTTTTGTTGCTCAACTCTTTTTGAAGATCTTTTAAAACATAATATGGTTGTTCATCAGCCAGTGGTGCAATCACATACAACCGATCCTAGGTTAACCATCATACAATCATATTCAGCAGCAGTTGAGCAGCAGGGCCAATGATTGGCACACAAACTGAGTTTGGAAATGTGGTTTCGTCACCATGTTTGGATGGTTTAGGTGTTGCTTGTGCAGACAAGTCCATGATGTTGAAACTGGAGCTTTCAGATCCTTGCTTTTTCCAAAATCTGCAAATTTTCTTTTGTGTGATGCCATTGAATAATAGACTATTTATTAATGCACTCATGTCTTCATATTGTGTGCAATATTGTGTGAAAACATGTACCACAAATCCAGCTCAAGTTCAAACACATAATGGACGAGCATTGATTATTGGAACATGTTTTCAGTGCGGAGCAAAGAAGTTCATATTCATCAGGAAAGCCACAAAGGGTTCTAAAAAAAGTTGGCAGCAGTGACATCGCAGACACCATGGACACCATGGAGTAAATATCTCATTGAAAAAACACCTTTCTAGCTACAATTACTGTGGGCCTGATCCACGGCTAGAAATATGATTTGATTCTAACAACCAATCAAGGTCTGGTGAAGCACGTATGAACCATTTTGATGCTGAGCGTTAGTGACATGACCTGGCTTGTAAAGCATACAGTAACATTCATGGATGTCAATCCATTGACATGGATCTGATCTATGACTTGAATGCAATTAATCCAACGCTTGGAGAATGCATTGCAAGATGGGTCATCAAAGGAGGTGTGAAAGCCAAGACTGCACTTAGTGGCACTCATTAAAAGCAGAATTATGCTGATATAAATAAAACAATGGATATAAAGAGGTGGACATCATCCAAAATATACCAGTCTGCATGGATTTTGGAGAGGTGAATCCACTGTGTTACAATTACCCAGTGTGGCCAAGGTCACTCATGGGATTGCTCAGGCATGGTTGGTCAAACAAGCACTGTGGCATATTTGGTTACCAGTATCAAGAAAGAATTTCACATGGTTGGTTGGACTTCCAAACTCCAGATGTGGTTCATCAGGCAGATTTGTTATTTCTTCCACAGACATGTCTCTGATCAACAAGGATTATTATGCATATACAAGTACGTGCCAACCATTGTTGATGTGGCCAGCAGATACAAAAAAGCAGAGCTGTTGACATACAAAAATTCTGTATGTGTCACAGATGCACTCGAGTGTATTTATGCATTTGGACCACCCACATGGCCATGATTGTTACAAGGTGATCTTGGCAAAGAATTTATCTGATTTGTTGCTGTAATGCCAACCAAACACCATTTGTGAGTGTGTGTCTGCCATGTCAATGTGCATCATGACCAGCCTGATTTAATCATACTCTTGCAGAATGGTTATTCAGTCAAAAACATGCACAGGAATTGTTCACGAGACCAGAGCGCTTTTAGGATTGGGTAGCAGCATTGAACAATGAAGTCACATGTACGACTGGATTAAACTAGCCAATGTGATTCAGCAAAAGACTGTCACTGTTACTCAGAAAATGTTGTTCTTCCTGCTGCTGCAGTGGCAACTGGTGTTTGTGGTGGATTCAATAATGATAGTCATCTTAATAATTCAAGTATATGTGCCTTTCTTAAATGACTTGTTATGTATATTACATGCTGCTGTGTGATCTGTTGTAACTGTGGCACAGTAGGTATGTTTATACTGGGGAGTATGAAGCATGTTTCTAATTGGGAAATTCTGTCCATGGCTTGTTTTGTTTTGTATTTTATCAGGATCAGAAACTGTAGATGCTTCAGTCATGGTTATCATTTCATTTATTTCTGTTTCATTGTTTTTCTTTGTATCAGTCTGTGCTTGTGCAGCCACAGATGTTTGTGATTTCAGTTGATTTATTCATGAACAGATCCACTGGGATGGCAGAGTTGATTATGTGATTTGACTCAGATGCCACATTTAATTCAGGATTGTGTGCAGAAACCATCATGTAATACTTGTGTATGTGTTTTACAGTACTCATAATGACATGTTCTGCTACAGAGTTCATATTTTCCATGGCAGACAGCTTTGCATTTGTTGCATTCCATTGGCTTGAAGCTTCTTATACATACATACATACATACAAGCACTTTATCTAATTGATGAAAACCGCCCGATGGTGACTGCTGCATTTCAGTTCATCCTTTGCTGCTTTTTAATTTCTTCTGCTTCAGGTGTTGCACTGATTTCAAGGCTAGGTGGATAGCAAGCCTCACGGAGTCCATCATGCGACATTATGTTAACTCAAAATTTTAAATCAGGCTTCTCAGATAAAATAGCTTGTTATTATTGGCATCATCAAATTCATTTGCAAATGCAGATAAGATAAATTCCAGTGTCTCATCATCCCAGATGAGTTCAAATGACCCATCAGGACAGATTACTGTGCCAACTCGCGTACAACCAAACTATATGCATTGAAATCCAATAACATCATATTTCTTCGAGTACTCATAAATTTCCTCAATCATGTTTGCTTCATTGCTTGTACTAATAGCAGCTGCTGTTCTTCTGCATCCTCATATTTCTATTTCTAATGTCATTCCCAGGCAATCTCAGTTTATCTGTCACATTTTTTATATTCCAATCATTTGGCAGGTTTATGTGAGACTTCCATATATTCCTTCAGTATACTTTGGGAGATTATGGACTGACTACTGCTCAGCATTTATATACAGTCCGCAGCAAGCATTTCTTCAATGCAAAAATATTAACAACTCAATTATATATTTTTCTTTTTGTCAGTACAAAATAGTGCTATAGAGACTGTGCAAGCATTGCAGCAAAGAAAAATCACTACAGTTTTTTGTTAATATAGTATAGTTCTAATCAGTAATACAAGCCTGTCTCGGCTCGCAGTGTGTGTATTGATCGGTACCATATGCTTGCCTGAATAAGTGCACTCCAAGGGTTTTTTTTTTTCTATAGCCGCAGAGTAGTTTCAGAGGCTGGCATTTTGACTGTATGGGAAACCCTTTGGGGTTCATCTTTCCATTCGAGACTCTACCCCGATGACTGACTGACTCACATGTATGTGGACAAAATTAAAAGTGATCAGCATGCAGTGGTCACTTATGGGCTACATATGTCATAGGGTAGAGGCAAGGATGGGTGGAAGGCTACAAAAGAGGGAAAAAATGGCAAAATCCAAAGCTTGATATTACTCAGACTCATTTGTTTACAGAGATAAATATCACTAAAAAGTAAAGATCCATTAAAAAAGCCCAAAAGTCTCTCTTTCTGAGATTGCTCTTCATTCTTGGGCCACTCGGAGATTCAGTAAGGTTACCACTTGGGTGACTTGTGTATTCATATGTACTGAGTCATCTCATGATGTAAATGAATGGATGATGTCTTGAAAGTTTTATGATGGAGGGGCATGAAGTTCCAGGTTAAGAGTGAAAGTGATTAGAATGAATTTATAATATTCTGGGCTTAAACATTGAAGAACTCTTCAAATAAGACTTGAGTCTACCAAACTGATGTAGATGAGATAACTACACACCATTCCACCCTTAGCTCCTCAGCTGCAGTATCTCTATCTATATACTTCAACAAAGAATATTTCTTGGCTAAGAATGACTCTTTAAATCTGAAAATTGTGTTGATTCTACATAGCATAATAAACATTCCTTATAAGTTTAGATAGTTATAGTGCTTAAATATAACATTTTTGTTCTTGAAAAATATCTAAATGTTTGAATTTCCAGATTAAATAAGTAGATGAACCATGTTTAGTATCATTGTCAATGGAACAAATTAATGAGCAAAAAACTGAATTTCAAGGCCTTTTTTTTTGCAAAAACCATTCTGGAACAGTCTAAGCACTTAAAGTTTGATTCAAATGATGCTGATTGGATGTCAGATATGGCTCCCTTAATGAAAAATAAGAAATCAATACAAAAATCTTAAGAAACTTCATAAGTGATGCTGCCAGGCAGTAGGATAGTAAGTCATGGAAGTTATAAAACCAAGAGGATGAAAGATCACACAAATTACCTATGGCTCCAGCAATCTGCAGTATCTAATTTGCTCATTTCTTTTTAAAAAAATTTAAAATTTTTTCAAGTCATTGTCTTTTTGCCTGTTGTCATTGATCTCAATCAGCTTATATTAAGAGTAAAAAGTAAAGTAGGCGTTTCAATACAAGTACTGTATTATTGAAATCTGCATTTGCTGAAATTATCTGGAGCCTCTGATTGAATTGTCTCCTAGAGGTGTATCGCAAATTGATTCATTAACCAGTAATGAGGAACATTCTTGGAGTGTTAAGAGCAGTTAGTAATTTTGAAATAATAGATGACTGATTTTTTTAGGAATGTGGGGGAGGCATGAGATCATTTACTAAGGAAGAAACAATAAGGCAAGTGGAAAGGTCTGATGTTCTGACACAAATTGGAGAAAGCACAGAAGCAGTGACACAGAAATTGATGGCATTTCATCTTGGCATGTGGAGGCTGTGATAAAGAGAAAATATGTGAAGCAGAATTCTCAGATACATGGCATAATACTGTGAAAGAAAGCTAAGCAGGGATGTTATATGTAATGAGTCAGGATTGTAAGATAACCTATTTACCACTGAAAAGGACTGTGCAAATTATCAAGCATCATCAACTTTAATATCGCATATGAAATCAGTAGATCATAATAGATCATGTCCAAATACTTATGAAAATCAATACAGGATGAATTCCATTCTGCAGTAGTAGATGGCTGAAAAGGCAGATGCTATCATTTGTGCAGCATATTATGTCACCTATGAGAACCTGCACATTGCATAATATCTGAGTTTGACTGAATTGCAGAACTTCAGTGGATGTGAATCATTACATTCCTAAGCTAGGGGATAATGCATACTAAGAATCATGTAGTAGAGGACCACAATTCATTGACATACATGTGGACTTCATTATAACCAGATCTTGATGAAAACCTTGTTGCATGTTTCAGCTCTTACCCTGCTTGACTTTTTGATGCAATAGACCATAATATATTATATTACCCTCTTCAGCATGATTGAATTGTCTTCTAGAGTGTTACAAGTCTATGCTATTAAAATAACTAACAGAAAAGAGTGAAAAATGACAAGCTTTGTAAAATTTAACAAATAATTTATTTCCCTATAATACAAGATGAAAATAAAAAAAAAAAGAACTTATGATACTGCAAATCAAATCCCAGAATAAGGTTAATGGTGAAAAACAAAAGTTTTTTTTAAATTCACCAAATAATTCCAGAATTACAGAAACAAGTCCTAATAATTTAAAGTTCAGAATAAACTTCAGTAGAAATCCAAATTAAGTCCAATGTTGAAGGTGTTGATGTGCCTGTGGTGGCCTATCTTGTGTTATTGTACCAACAGTCTCTTTTTGAAACACAGTAATATAATTCCAGGTCTGAATTCACTATAAATCCCAGTGAATATCTCTATACAAGCATATTATTTTTTGTGTGAGCTGAAATTTGAGATAAAAATATCACTAAGGCAAATAATTTGAAGAAATAAGTTCTAGCCCAAATGAATGTCTAGACAAAACAAAAATACAAAATTGATTCTGCTACATCTTAAAGCATGAATGAATATTTTTCAGTAACAAGATTACTTAGTCTTATATTTGACCTCAGGTCACAATTAACACTTTCTAAATAATAAAAACCATTACCTAGTGGAAAATAACCTTCTTGAAGGTTCAGAATATTTACCAGATAAAATCTTAGCTATAATTAGAAAATCAATTACTAAAATTATAATATAGAACCTGGACTATGGTAGGTATACCATATAAATTGTAGGTGAATTCCAATAACCTAGACCCAGACCTAAATGAACATGTTTACATCTGTTAATAATAATCCTGATATTAAACCCATACATGTAGAGATTAGTTTAGCTATGTATTAGTTGTTTACAGAATAAAATTAAAAAAATCAATAATTCAGGTCAGGTAGAAAATGCACTTAATTTTGGACAAGGGTAAGTCCAACATACTATGTTACGTTAAAATAACATATAATGAAATATAAAAAAATATAAGAAAATGTACAAACAATGCAAATGAAATATACATAACTCAGAGGTGTATATCAAAATGATCCATCAATTAGCTGAGGAAAATTTCTGGAGTGTTAACAGCAGTGAGTCCAGTAACAATAAAGCATAACTGATTACTTTGGGAATGTGTGGGAGGCAGTAAGATCATTTGCTAAGAAAGAAACTATAGATGTGAAGGAGAGGTCTGATGTTCTGACATTAACCTTAGAAAGCACTGAAGCAGGGACACAAATTGTTGGTACATGATCTTGGCATGTGAAAGGGGAACTGGAGGCGGTGATAAAGAAAAATTATGAAGCAAAATTCCTAGTTATGTGGTGGAGTACAGTGAAAGAATGTAAAGGAGTGATGTTAGGTGTAATGAGTTGGGATTGTAAGAAAGATAACCTATTTACCACTGAAAAGGACTGTGCAAATTATCAGGCATCAACTTTGATATGGCATATGAAATCAGTAGATCATATCCAAATTCTTGGAAATTTTAGTATAGGATGAATTCCATTCTGCAGTAGTAGATGGATGAAAAGGGTGATGCTATCATTTGTGCCCATGCAAATGGCATATTATATCACCTATGAGAACATGCAGATTGCATAATATCTGATTGCAGCATTCAGTTCAAACAATTAGTACAAAACCTAGGTATCATTCCTGACAGCTTTCTTGTTGCACCAACACGTCATGAACATATGCAGGGCTGCATAACTGGATCTGAGATGCATCAGCTCCATTTGCAACTTTCTGTTGATGACACTAAAACACTCAAGTGTTCCCAAGTCTTTCAAGACTTAGCAATTGGGATTCTCTTCTGTCTGGTTTGTCTCAGTACATACTCCAGAAACTGAAAAATTCAAAACATTACAGCTTTGATCATCCTTTTGAGTACCAAGAACAGAGCTTTGTATCCACAACTGTCTACCTGTTTGCTCATCAATGTCAAGCAATTTATATTAGGTAAGTTAGTATTTGAGGGCAAGTACTGTATGACTGACATAGGCTGTGCATTTGCAGAAGTTATCTAGTCCCCCTTGCTTGGCATCTTCCACTGGCTACCCATTCATTCTAGAATCAGACATAGTCACTTCTGTCTGCTACATATTGTTGACTTCCTGCAATCTGAAACAGCTATCTGACCTCACAAACGTGTATACCCATGCAGAAAACTGCAGCTCTTCTTCTGACACCCCATATTGTCAATATTCCCATTGTGAAAACCAAGTCCTGTGGACAACATTCTTTTGCAGGACTAGCTTATTGGAATGAATCACTTTTTGTACTTAGACATAGCAATGCTATGACCTGATTCTGCAGTGCTCTAAACACTCCCCTCTTCAGCTGCAAGAACAGACTTAAAAAACTGTTTTTTGTGGGGGGGGGAGGTCTGTTAATTATTTTCCTCATGCTTTGTAATAACAGTGGTGCGGGGTTTCTTTTAAACCTTGTTTTCATATGTATGTCCATATGTGTTTATTGGTCCCACTTTTAAAATGACTGGAGTGTATGTATGTACAATGTTCTTTTGTGTAACAGGGTCCAGCTACATGGAACAAATTGCCCATAGATCTTAGACATGAGGGCATTGTGATCTCCCTTCTAAAAAGGCCCAGTACAGTTTGACAAGTAATGTTGGTCCATCAGCAAATAGAAATACCTTGTTAAATATTTAGTTCTAATCAGCTCAAAAACTATCCAACAAAATGTAGCAAAATCCTATGGAAAGCACCCTTACATCAAGGCCTTTCAATTTTTTTATGGTGTCAAGCTGCCGTCAGATATGACTGCCATTAAAAAAAAGTTGGTGAAAACTTTAAAACAACTTCTCAAAAACTGCGGAACATAATTTGACCAAATTCGACAGAAATCATCTTGGCATGAAAACCTTTCAAGTTTCTGTAAATCATGTTGATTCATCATCAAATGTGGCTACTGTTGCAAAGATAAAAAGAAAACCTTTAAAAAGCTTTCTTAGAAACACCACTGAAGAGAATATGACTATACACATCCTGACATGAAGACCTTCAAAATTTATACACGTGATACTGATCTTTTATCACAGATGGCTGGAGTAACTTGAAATAGAAAAATGTTAAATGTCAGCAAGCATCGTGCTATCTATGATTTTATGACCAAATGCATTTTTTATGCTAAGTTGACATCAGCCAGGTTAGTAATCTCAGGTCTATTTGCATTTCATTATTAGACTGTTATGAACTAGGTTAGTGATTTCAGGTCTACATGCATTTCATTCATATTTTACAGCTATTCCATCAGGACTGTCCATCACCCAGGATCAAAACCAGAATGTAGACCTCAGTGTACAGTCAGTTGTATTGCAGTGCAGAACAATTGGTTGTGCTTACCCATTGCCTACAGTACAGTGGATTTTCAAGGTTTTTCACTAATTGTGCTATAGATTGTAATGTATGAAATGCCATACAATAATGGATGCACACATGGTAACATTAAATCAATACATAATATATGTAATTTAGTATGGCAGAACTAATTTAGGACTTTTAGTGGCTTTGGTTAGTCACAGATTAGTAAAACTTTTAATTTGTATTTTTAGTTTATAAAAAAATAAAACCAATAACCAAATTTTTGACATTTTTTTCATGAACTGATTTAAAAAATTTAAATTATACTTCTTAATCCAAATATCCAATCTTCTCCAGTTTCCTTTCCCTGAACCTATGCATTTTCCAACCATAAAGAAGAGTGTAACATTTTTTTACCAACAAAAAATTTCCAAGTATTCTGAATTGTGACCAGAGTGTATTTCATTGCAAACACAGGTGACAGTATCAGACATCATGCTTATTAAAATATTTGCTATTATTAGCACCAACTGGACATTTATTTGTTTTCTTGGATTTTAATAACACTTTTACCCAATTATTGGCTATATCATGCCAAAGAATTTGGAGTTAGGTAACTTTACAAATAATCACCAAAGCAACTGACCTGGGTTTGCCTGGTGGGTTATCCAACCTGCAACACTTGGACTGAGATGGATGCTCTTCCAACTGCACGTCCAGCCACTAGACTTAGGCTAGAAAGCATGATTTAATAATGGCTTCCTTTGTGCGCTGTTCACTAATTGTGTAATGTTCAAATTTACATCAAGTTATATTCATATTATTTAAGAAACTACATACTGCCATAAAACATTCTGTTATTGTGTAATGTTAACAAGATCGTTTTTAAGACTGCAATGTTTACATGTGTGAATGGCTTGTTTGAATGTAAACTTTTACAAAATTGGTAAGCATGTAAATTAACATGAACATAGCTCTGATGTTAGCAGATTTACAAACTCGGGTAACATGTCCAGCTGCATTCTCAGTTTATTCATTGGTAGCAGTATGTCATGATGGTCCTAATGATGTTTTACCTTCATAATTAAAGGTTACTGTATTTCTCCAAAACCGCTAATGTTACGTGTCTAGGCTCGTACAAAGTAACAAAGAAAAGAGTGAAGCTGACAAGCTTTGTAAAATTTAACAAATAATTTATTTTCCTAGAAAAACAACGTAAAAATATGAAAAAGGACTTACGGTTAATGAATCTAATCCGAAATTAATCCTAGAATTTAAAAATATAAGTCCTGTCACTAAAAAGTTCTAAATGAATCAAAGTTCGAATCCTGATGAAGTTCCAAGATGGAAGGCTATGACGTTCTTCTATAATTTGATAAGTGTTGACGTGTCAACAGTTCCTTGTTAAATCCAAGAATGATAACCCAGCTTTAGAATTCCAAATAATTGCTAATAAAAGTCTTTGTCCAAGAATTTGAATGAGCACTAGATAAAGTGTCCAGGGAAAATAAATTATTTTAAATAAAAACTCAATTTAAACTGGCAACAAGACAAAAACACCTTTGAGCTCTGAAGGTGTGAATTACAACTGAATTAAATCTATAATAACATGGGTTAATAAGCCCAATTGATACGGAGTTTTGACACTCGTGATAGGTCACATGATCACTTAGCTACAAGTTTAGTATCACGTAGACAAACTTGTGATGGGTCACGTGATCACTTCCTTTGCCATGGTGCAGAAACATTGTATGTCAGTTATCACGCATGCCAGATATGACCTTGACTGGAATTAGTGATTTCTTCACTGAGAATGAATTAAAAAAAGAAATAAAAAAGTTCTGAATCGAGGTCGGGAACTAGGTCAACTAAAACTAGTGTTACAATCATGACTTGTTTACTGTGAGAATAAGAAAAACAGTCAGAACTGAACTGAATTTATAAAAAAACCCATCAAATCCTGTAGACAAAATTGTCATTACAGTAACATGTAATGCAATAAAATAAAATAAAAAAATGTAAAACTAACAAATAATTAAATTACATATATGTAACACTACCCAATTGTAATACCTTAGGAGAACTACTTCTATCTTGCAAATCCAGCCCTCCCAAGTTAAAATATTTTAGCTAAAATGCTAAAAGTGATCTGCCCACCTAGGTGGCAGTTAGAGTGATCTCCTCTTGATACAGGGATTGGCACCAAATCCAGTGAATTCATCAGTTACTACTTCCATTCATGCTGAGTAGCATGCTCTCTACAGAAAGAGAAGCAAATGCAAAATCCATACAAGCAGCATGGAAGTTTTCTGCCTCAGAATAAGTTCGATGAGTTTCATCTTCAAAGGGACGTATTCTCTATGAATTTCCAACTTTTCTGTTATTCCATTTCCAATGACAAAGCGTCCGAACATTCTATGTTATCACATTGCCATCCTCACACACTTAGGCACCTTTGGTACATACCTGCATGGGTTGTGATGACATCCCCTCACATTGCTATAACCATATTAATAAGTGCATGTCTGGTGCATGATATAGAAAACTCATTCAGAATTTCTGTATAATTTCCCCTGAGTCAGGATACATACAGTTAAGTTTCTATATTATCTTGTCTTGGCATATAACTTATAGTTGTATACATGATGCTTTACATATTTTACCTTTATAAAATGTCATTGGGCCTCTCGTACAGGTAACATTGTGTCAGATTGGATATTGTAGTGTCTACTTCGCAAGTATCAATGACGCTTCGGATCCTTTTTTCTATACCGGTTTTATTGGTAATATAGAAAACTTGCTTATATTACTTGATAGCTTCTGCCTTAGTTAAGTACAGTTAAGTTTTCTATGCATGGTTTACTCAGTAGTATCCAGCTCATAGATGTAATTACTTATAAGCAACAGTTCAGTGATTTTACCTGTATAGGCAGTAAAAAAATTGGCCTTACTATGGATAAGTTGTTACTAGAATTGATTATTTGGCTTCCACTTCATACATGTAGTTACTATAAGCGATGCATCAGTGATTTTACCTGTATAGGCAGTCAAAATTGACTTTCCTACAGGTTACTTGTTACTAGAATTTATTAGTTAGCATGCACTTTGTAAATATTAATAGTGATGCTGTAATTATTTACCTGTACTGGCCATGTGCCCCATTTACAGGTAACTGTCATAGAGGGTAACTCTGCATGGTCACTCATACGTTCATAAAGCAGGAAACTCACTGCTTTACATGTATATATTTTCTTCTCTATTTTGCCTTAAAAATTTAGACCATGAGTGAGACCAATCAGACAACCAGTCCACATGTGTTTGTTGTCTCTGATTGTCATACCTTAAATAAATGTCAGACTTGCATATTATGGACAGAAGTCAATAGGCAGCTATTCTTTAGGCACTAAGGGGAAGGTGTAGAAGCATAGCTTGAGAGACAAAAATGTCAGCTTGCTCACAAAGGTTCAAAACCATAACGTTTATGGAAGAGGAATATGGAGAGGAACAACAGCCTCAGTTACAGGCTCACATATCAGAATTACAGACTAGCTAAATACCATTTTAATTCATGCATCATTCATGTATTTAGGATTTGTCTTTGATGACAAATTTATCATGTGGTCTCTCCAATTAGGAGGTCTGTTCAGAGCAAAATGTTTAAAGATTGCCTAGGGAGTTTCTTCATTAATGAATTGTTTTCCACTGTGACTTGTATTTGGGTGGCACATCTGTTATTCTGGCAAGTGCCTCTCTAACATCTTGATCAAGTTCTTTAGCATCTTCCTTGGCTTCCTCAATCATCTGTGGCAAAAATGCAATCATCTCTGCAGTAGTTTTTGTGGCTTCTTTTATATCATGTGTATGTTTGGTTATTTTACGAACTGGACTCGGTGCTTCTTCTGTTCCTGTAAAAGTTGCCACTTGTTGTATAGTTGTTTTGATGGCTTCTTCAATTTCTTTTGTGGGTTTAAAATATAATAATAATAATAATAATAATAATAATAAAGACTTTATTTAGAGAAGGCAACTCAATTAGTTACAGAACTAATCTACCTTGAGGCCTTCTATCTGTTATGTACAATATATACAGTATATACAACATGATGTGAAGAATCTGGCTTGACACTAAATAATTGATTTTAAAAATCAAAGTATCAAGCCTGGAACATATGCACAGACATCTGTGAACACATAAACATATATAAAAATAACATATTCTGCATTGAAAAATTCAACTGTGAAGATGATGCAGAAGTATATAAAAGCAGATGGTATTTGCATTACTAGAACTGTTCAGTTGTCTTAAGATTTCATCCATTTGAGACATTGATTATGAAAAGAAGAAATGCTAGGAGCCTGCCTTATGACACTGGGAATGTTGTTCCATACCAGTGGACCAGCATATTGAAAACATTTTTTTAAACAATTCCTTCTTTGGTCTTGGTATAATGTAATTTTTACTTCTTATGGACCTTAAATTTGGAGTAACATCATCATCTCTTTGTTGAAAGATATTGCTTAGATAGACGGAAATGAATTTTCTGGATACTATATACATCAATTTGGCCTTACCCTGGATTATGTTACAGAAATCAGATACGGCTGAATATAACTTTTATAAATGATGACCCTATACTGAAGAGGAATGTATGTTTTGATTTTCTGCAGTAGCCAAAGATAAGAATTAACAATTTCTGAAACATGTTTAATGTGAACAGACCACCTTGAAGTAAAATTGTTTTTACCCCAAGAATTTATTGAGAGAGGTCATATTAAGGCTCACATTGTCAAAATGAAGTTGGAGTTTGTCGCTATCTAGCCTTGCACATTTTTGTTGTGTTGTAACTAGTAGGGCTTTTGTTTTTTCTGTATTTAGGATCATACAGCTTTCCTTGTAGCATAATTTTAAGTCTGTTGAGAGCATCTTGTAAATTATTTCAAGTATAGTTTTGGTTTTACCCATCTCGGACAGTGTAGTATCATCTGCATAGAGTTCAGTGGAAGAAACTGAAGTTCCTATCTTAAGAGGTAATTCATTGATAAATAGACTAAATAACAGAGGTCCAAGGATAGAACCCTGTGGTACTCCACAATTAATATTTTTACTTTAGAAACTTAACCATTTAAAGATACTTTTTGCACTCTATCGGTTAAGTAAGAAGTAAACCAGCTTAAGAAATTTTCATTGCATTGATAGGTTTTTAGTTTTTCAAGCAAATTTTCATGGTCTACAAGATCAAAAGCTTTATGAAAATCAACCTTATTGGTACCTACCATTTCTCCCTAATACTTTCAGCCATTATCAATCAAAGATATATGTGCAGTTTCACAGGAGTGATTCTATCGAAAGCCAGACTGATTATCGTGAATAAAATCATAAGTGTTAAAATAGTTGAGAAAAGAATCATGTACATGTTTTTCCTGTAATTTGGAAAGACAAGGAAGGATAGAGAAGGGTCTGTAGTTATTTACATCTTTTGTTCCAGCTATATTCAGTGGTGATGACCTTGGCAGTTTTCCATGTCTGTGGAATTTTATTAGACCTGATAATTGCATTGCAAATGAAAGCTATATTCTCTGCTATTGCAGGTGCAGCTACCTTTAGTAGCCATGGTCCAATCATGTCATTTCCTGTAACTTTACAAACATCCAATCTTTTGAATATGTTTCAGCACAAATTCAGGACTCTTTTCAGGAATTTAAAACTTTATATTGCTTGTCTTCAGCACAAAAATGTTTGAATTCCATATGATTAGATGAAGTTCTGCTTTCTTTAAGTTTTCAGCAATTTGAATGAAAAAATCATTAAAAATATTTGAGATGACAGTTGTATTATCAGTATAAATGCCCTCATGATTGCAGGATAAAATTGCAGTTTTACTCTTACAATTCCCTGCACCAAACTCTGTAAAAACTCTCCAGATAGCTTTTGGGTTATTTCTATTTTCATCCAGCATTTTTTTGTAGTGTTTAGCTTGAATTATCATTTTATTAACTTTGTTCCTCCAAATTCTATATTCAGCTTGATTTCCTACAGATTTTATCTTATCTGTTTGCTTTATTGCATATAAATTTCTGGGGAGATCCAGCCTGGTTGGTGGTCTTCCTTTATCCTGTGTGTTTTTAAAGGGGCATGTTTGTTTACTGTTTTTATGAAAAGGTCTGACCAAATATTCAAAACATTATCAATATCTTCAAAAATTTGGACTGTATTTCATGGAATCTGCTTCAAATCTTCCAGGAATTTACAATATTAAAGCATTCACACTAATCAGTATGTCATGATGGGGGTTTGTACTCAACAATGACACAATTGTTTGCTCAAACCCCCGGTGTGAGATCTTCTTGTGCAGTCTGTCATGACTGTAACATATCTTTGATTTTGTTTGCAGCCTTCCATCACATTTTCAGGCAGTTGTGGATATTGTTGAGCAGCTTCACTCCATTGTTTTTTGTACAGTTCTATGATACCACTGTGAGACATTTTTATATGGTTGTGTTTTTTATTGTTAAGTTCGTGCAGACCCAAGTAGTATAGTGGGGTAGTATACGGACAATGGGAAAATACATTATGGGACATCAATATCGAATATACGGACAAGATTTATATGGACAAAAAAATCAGCATGGGGTAGTATATGGACAATGGGAATTTTGTATAGGGACAATATGAATGGAACAGGTTGCATGACCTATCGGTACTGGACACTTGCAACAATGTAACAAGTACCGTGATGTCATGCCACCTGTTTTATTTCTATACAAAGTGTTATGCATTTGCGTTCGTGTCAGTGGATAGTAGAGTGTGTTTTATATATTCATTTTTTTTTCCATAGATTGATGAACATCAATATATCATACACAAATTAAGCAATCGACTAAAAAATTTTTTAGGTAAGAGAATAATGTTTTAGGGAGTTAAATATAAATTATAAAATCGAATAAAAAAAATTTTTAGGCAAGAAAGAATGAACATCTTTTCGAGGCATATGAATTGGCCCTGAAAAGGGCCGTTGTTTGTTATGTTAACACCATTCTGTTAACATAGAGGGCATCGCATAGGTCTTCTTCTCTTTCTCAAACTTCGTCTAACCTCTGGTCCATAAATCGGAACTCGCTTCAGACAGCCTTGTCTTTCCGCATAGGTCCATCTTTTCCAAACGCTTGTCTCGGTGATCCTAACGATTCGCCATGATGATCTCACATACATAAGTCCGTACGGAACAGCATCGACGATACCAGAGTAGACGATTCAACGTTGGTCCACATCTTTGTGACGAGGAACAGGTGAAGGGAATGTTTATAGTGGAAGACCAGATCAAAACAGATTGAAATTGTTCACTAATCCCAACATGCGTTACAAAATTCAGTCACTTTGCGGAGTCTGTCTTTCAATCCGAAAAGAGCTACCTGTGACGTCATGTTCCCTATGTAGGTGTGCTAGCGTCTGTGCACAGTGAATCGATGCGGCATTGTTTTGTGAAACATGACGGAAACTAAGAAGACGATGAATTGGGGTGCACCGGCTTTGGAGACGAAAAGCGATGGCATAGCAGTGGCTACCAAAGTTAACACAGCGCTACTTCCTGAAGAGGTCGATTTAAACTGGGATTTGGTAGATTTTCTCTCTTTGTAAGAATTTGTTCCAGTACCAGTACCTTTGCTACCTTCTCCTTTACCACAGGTCGAGGATTTTAAACAAAGACAGAAAGAAGAATTGGAGAAATTTTTACAGCAGCAGAAAGAGGCAGAACAAGCATTTCTCCTTGAACAGCAACAGCGAGAAGAAGAGGAAAGAAGGAAACAACAGGAAGAAGCAGTAGAGAAGAAACAAGGTCTAGGAGAGAAGGAGATCATTGAACCTCAAACAGTAACGGTACACTTGGACATTTTGCTGAGTTAAGAAGTCTGAAACAAATGTATCAGACCTCTTTATTACAACCCAAGAGAAAAAGACCTTCCCGAGCCAAACAGTCTAATCCGGTTACTACACCAGAGATACCACCCCTAGTGATTTCTGCCAAATCATTAAAAGGAGCAAGTCCAGAAGTTGGCCTTGGCTGTGGCAAAGGCTTAAGGCAGTTAAAGCGGAGTGCTTCTTGTTCCTGACTTTGTTTTTTTTTTAAAGAAAACAAATACCCAACGGTCCTTTTCAGGGCCACTCACTTCTTTCGAAAAGAGATAGTACTCATTTTGCCAAAATCAATTAAAACTCAAAACCCTTTTATTTTTAAACCCTATGATGTACGTGTTGTGAGTGCGTGAGTGTAGACCCTTATTATTCTAAACAATCAAAACCAAAAGACACTTATGTTTTTTCAGTCTGGTCTATTCTGGTACAAATATTTACAATTCAATGTCACAACACAAGATAACACAACACTTTTTAAAAGTTCATAGACTTCTGTCTCTTTTTTCTTCTTTCACTCTCTGTTTTCTGATTTTCTTCACTTTCACATTTTTTTCCTCCTCTTCTTCCTCACTTTTTTTCTCTTCTTTTCTTTTCTATCTTCTCTTTCTGAACGTGTCAAGGTTCTTCCTTTGCCTAGGGTACCTCTTCTTCTTCCTCCTCCTGCTCCTATTGTTTCTTAGGGCACTCTGAAGACCAATGTCCTTTCTCTTTACAATGATAACAAGTATCTTGACTTTTCTCTTCTGGCACTGGTCTTGCTTTTTTGACGATCTGGACATTCTGTAGCCCAATGCCCTTTCTTCTGACAGATATAGCAAGTATCTTGACTTTTATCTCGAAAGGAGGAAGAGTAGTCCGTCGGCTTGTCTGAAGAAAACTTTCGTATGACACCTCGCAAAGCTCTATCAGAAGTTCGATCTGTTTGGGTTCTTCCATCGTGCTGATCGGCTTGAGAGTGAAATGAATACTGAGAGGGAAGTCACCAGCCCTTTATATATGCACTAAGCCTGACATGGATATATAGGGGTCTATGGCATTTCAAATGTTGTCATTTGACTTTTCGCAGTCAAGATGAAATGATCGCATCATTTCGTAAAGAAAGGAGAAGAAAGTAAGAGGCAGAAACGTGATTTATTGCCTCACACAGTAGCTGAAGTCTTGGCTCAAATTCATGCCAGTGATTTTCGAGATGAGATGAGTGAGCCAGAATCTAGGCCCAGAGAGTCTACACTCGGTCAAAGTCCACTGTCACTACCAGTAAACCCTGAAAAGTATTACATCTGAGAGACGGAAAAACGCTCCTCCAGAAAATATAGAACTACGGCCTACACGTACGCGGTGAAGTTTAAAGATTTCAAGTCTGATGTACCATTGGAGAAAGCAGAAGGGTTCATCACCGATGTGGGGATTCTTTGTTAACCACACTGAAACAGCAATGTGAAGCCAAAGAAGATGATTGCTTGAGACTTTCCATTCATCACGACAGTTTGAAGTCACCCGTTTGGATCGAGTTTAGCAGTCCAGCAGAATCGACACCTCCCAAAGTCATGGACAAGATTCAACACGGGCAGCAATCCAACAACAAGTTTCACATCACCAACGGAAAAGCGACACTGTTCATGACCCACGTTTCTCTTCCCCAAGGGACAGGACATGGCAAAAGGTGCTATTGGTGGATGATCTTTGCATCCCCAAAAGGAGCCTCGTCCGAATTAACAACCCTCAAGACAATGTGTTTAGCCTGTGCCATCGTAGTGGGACCAACGTATGCTGACAAGAATGACACGGCAGAATGGAAAAGAGCCTGACAAACTATTCAAAGATCTAGCTCAGCCAAACAACGAAGATAAGCAGAACTCCTGTTACAGCAAGCTAGCCTTTCCAAAGACACACCCTGTGGCATTCCTGAAATGCAAAAATTGCAAGACGTCTTGGCTCCACGTTACACCTTGAAAGTGCACCCTCAAGAAGTGCGCGGACCTCTGTTGTTTCGAGGCAAAGATTTCAAAGACGGAAAATACACTCACGTCTATCATCACGATGAACATTTTGATGCCATTACCAGTATCACTGGTTTCCTGTCATACGGTTATTACTGTGAGAAATGTGACTATGGCTATAACAATCGAGAGCAACAGAAGCATTGCGGATCGAAATGCTCAGGATGTTTAGCCTCTAAACCCTGTCTGAACCAAGGACAAGAACGAGTGCATTGCCCAGCTTGTCAGCGCATGTTGTCAGTCCAACTTGTTACCAACAACATCTAAAGACGCAAGGTTCACAGCAGAAAAGTGCTTGTCAGCTCCTGAGATTGTGCCCTACTTGTGGACAAGGCATACGTACCAATAATGCCAAGGTGCACGTCTGTTCAGGAAAGAAGCAATGTCACATATGTCGCCAAGTCGTGGACTTGGAACACCAATGCTACATTCAAAAATACCAATCCAAACAGGAAGAAGATGATAATGACCAGAAGAAAGGCCATTTCATCTTTTTCGATTTCGAATGCATGCAAGAGACTGGCATTCACATTCCTAATTTCTGCGTGGCTCACCAAGCGTGTGAGAAGTGCATCCAAGAGCCTATCTTTACTCATTGTCCTCACTGTAGCAAGATCTGGAGGATGTGAAAAAATCTTTCGTTTTGGGGACCGAACACATTGGTCGATTTTGCCCAGTGGATCTTGGACCCTATCGACGAGACGTGGAGCCAAGAAGACATCGAACGTTAGAGATTGTCATCGCTATGCCACAATTTCTCAGGATATGATGGACAGTTTCTTTTGAGATACTATATGGAACAAAGTACCGAACGTC
The DNA here is from genome assembly GCA_016617855.1 of Megalonaias nervosa. NCBI lineage: Eukaryota > Metazoa > Mollusca > Bivalvia > Unionida > Unionidae > Megalonaias > Megalonaias nervosa. Next base: position 54,029 of record JAECUM010006057.1, read on the forward strand.
CTAAAGTGACTTTGAACGGAGCCAAAATCATTTCCATGCAAGTGGGTCAAGTGCAGTTTAAAGATTCGATGAGTTACTTGGCCATGCCTTTTGAGTCGCATGCCCAAAACGTTTGGAATGACAGAAATGGCCAAAGGCTATTTCCGCACTTTTTCAATACCAAAGCCAATCAACACGCCGTTCTACCCCATTTGCCTGAGGCTCACTACTATGACCCCGACAACATGCGTACCGAACAACGAGAAGCTTTCTACGCTTGGTACCAGACTCATGCCTCGGACCCCTTCGACTTTCAGGAAGAAATGTTAAAATATTTTCGTTCTGACGTGGACATTTTACGGCGTTGCTGTGGAAAATTTCGAGAACTGTTCATGGAACACAGGGGGATCGATCCTTTGAAAGAAGCCTGTACCATTGCCAAAGCTTGTTCCTTAGCGTACCACCAACGATTCATGCCCGAAAACACCCTAGCTGTCATCAGTTCTCAAACGACCAATTTTGTCAAACGTCAATACTCGGTCAAAGCCCTATGCTGGTTACAATAATTGTGCGACAAGGAAGACAAATGGAACCAACATGCTCGCAACGGAGGAGGCGAAAAAACCATCAGAAGGTATTAGGTGGATGGCTGGGACTTAAAAAACCCCAAGATCGTGTACGAGTTTAACGGGTGCTTATTTCACAGATATTGAATCTGCTACCCTGAACGTAAGACGACAAATCAGTTTTTACAATGAACCATGGAAGACTTGTACCAGACCACTTGTCTGCGATGCTTGAAGTTAGAAGAGCAAGGATACCGAGTGTTAGAAATGTGGGAACACGAGTATGATCACCGTTTGAAAGCCGATCCCGAGTTTAAGCGCATCGTGGAAAGTTGCAAGCTGGTGGACCCACTGAACCCAAGGGACAGTTTGTACGGAGGACGGACAAATGGCACCTGTTTGCTGTACCAATCCAATGAAGAGAAAGGAGATGAAATCAAATACTTGGATGTGTGTTCGCTGTATCCGTACATGTGGAAATACTGTCACTTTTTAGCAGGGCATCCGCAATTGCTGACGGAACACATCGACGTGGACAACATTCGCCAATACGAAGGATTGATCAAATGCAAAGTTTTGCCTCCCACAGACTTGTACCATCCCGTTTTACATCACCATTGCCAATGAAAACTGATGTTTCCCTTGTGTCGTACTTGTGCCGAAACGTGCAACCAAGACCGACCTTGTCAGCGCACTGAGGAAGAACGCGCCTTGACGGGAACATGGGTCAGCGTGGAATTCGTCAAAGCTCTGGACTTGGGATACCAACTGTTAGAAGTGTACGAAATTTACCACTTTCTCAAGACAGAAAAATACCACAAGGGCGACGAGACTCAGAAAGGCATTTTCGCAGACTACGCGAATGCCTTTTAGAAACTGAAACAAGAAACCAGCGGCTATCCTTCCTGCTGCCGCACTCCCGAAGACCAAAAGAAATTCAAAGAGAAATACTGGGAGCAGGAAGGGATCACTTTAGACCACGTCGAGAAAAACGAAGGAAGGCAATCGTTTGCCAAAGTGATGTTAAATTGCTTGTGGGGTAAAATAGGACAACGACTGTGTTTACCCAAGACAGAGTATTTGACAGAACCTTCCTGCTACTTCCAGATGATTCACGACAAAACTAAATACATGAAACACGTGAACGTTGTTCGTGAGGACTTGATGTTAGTCAATTACGAAGAAGAACTGGACTTTGTAGAAGCCGACGAATTTGGAAATGTCATCATTGCGGCTTACGTGACAGCCCTTGCTCGCTTAAAACTGTACAAAGCTTTAGAACTGTTAGGAGATCGTGTGCTGTATTTTGACACGGACAGTTGCATCTAAATCGAGCGCCTGGGTCAACCTCACCCTGTCATCGAAGGAGACCATTTAGGAGCCTGGATGGACCAGCATCCCGACGACAAGATTCTAAGTTTTGCAAGTGGCGGTCCCAAAAATTATGGCTACGAGTACTGGGACCCACAAGGAGAAGTGCACACCGAGTGTAAAGTGAAAGGATTGACTCTCGATTATCGTACCAGTCGACTGGTGAACTTTGGCGTCTTGAAAGAAGCCTTGCAGGCTGGAGAGGATGGAAATTTTAAAGTAACCACCCACGAACCGCACAAGATTGTACGTTTACCCACGCACCAAATTGTTAGCCAGCCGTTGGAAAAAGTCTATCAAATCGTGTACCAGAAGCGAGTTTGGCTTCCCAACCACTTCACTTTACTGTACGGTCACGACGATATTGGCCAGCATATAAAAAAGGACCACTTTCAAGACCGATAGTTCATTGTGACTACCATTGCCAAACAAGAAAGATGAATCCTTTCAAACAGCAAGTATCAAGCAAGAGCAAACTTGAGTGCGATGCTGTGCCTGGCGATGGTAGGGATGCTGTACGCTATGACCTTAACGATTCAGTACCACATCATGGAAATTTTGCTACGGCTGTACCTACCATGGAAAGTGATGCTGTGCGTGTCAAACCTGATGGATGCGAAAGCGATGCCACTCGTTATCGTACACCTTTTCACTTTACTGGTTTTCATGGTGGATGTCATCCTTATGAAACCATGCGGCTACCACCCTACAGATGTCATGCAAAACTGAGCACACTCCTGCATATTTCACCATACCCTCATCGAAATGAACCTGTGAAAGACGAATATTCATTCCCTGTACATTTGCCTGAATACTGAGACTTTGAAAGTTGATTCCAAACCTTCTGAGGAAAATGTCCAAAATATCTGGGAGGACCTACCCCCGAAGAATTAGCTAGAGCCGGATTTATCTACTTGGATGAAGGGGATAAAGTCGAGTGCTTCAGTTGCGGTGTGTCACTTCATGAGTGGGAGAGGAAAGATTGTGCTTACCTACAACATGCTCGATGGTCTCCAGATTGTCACTACCTACCTTTAGTGGGCCCTCGTCATTGAAGTGGGCATACCATGTCGTATAAGAAAGCAGCTACGTGGCTAGGAGTCAAACGTTGGACAACCCCTAGACAAGTATTTAAACCCGATGTAAAAAATAATCTTCAAAGATTACCAAACGAATTGCAAGAGAAGATCTACAAGGACATTTGGCAGGGACTTGCCAGAGCCAAATCTCAATTAGTGACTGTAGAACATTTGTGTCGAGAAATTCACAAGAGGAAATTGACAAAAGTCAACAAACAAGTCCGATTTCTCTGGATCAAGTGTGCGTTCTTCCTAATATTCCGCTTAGACCATTTATATTTGAAGATTTTATTGACATTCTTGACCGATTCCTGGAATGGCAGTGGTCAGAAATTACTCACTTTGTCTGTTACTTTCGCTCTAGGAGAAGTGTTTGACTGACATGGTCATGGATACTTTGCAAGAGAACATTCGTGGATTGCCTGTGGAGTTGAGAGAACGTATTTACCGCGAGTTCTTCAAAATACAAGTGAAAGGCAAAGAATCATTGCATCCGTTACATCACCGATGTTTGAACCACTGGTACCTAAATGCTATAAGAGGACTGATTCTGATGAAAGTGTTCCAGTGGTCAGACATTGATGAATCACGTAAAATTCATAAATTTTTGGATGCCACTCATTCAACTTACAAGGTGATCCTAATACACCGAATTCCAACGGACGAGTTAGAGGATTACAACAAATCTTTACAAGAACAATTCCTTCTAGTTCAAGAGGAAACTTCTGTGCGACATCTGGTGTGTGAGTTAGTGTCTAAACTTTTTTGTTACGGTAGTAAAATAAAATTGAGGCTGTTCAAAAAGTACACTTATTACCTTACACCTAAGAGGGTATAAAAACGGACTACCATGCCACGACCTTTGTCATTCATGATACAACAGATTCCGTGGAAGGAAATCAATGACACTATTCAAACGGTAGAGGATTACGATCGTCTATTATGAGAACTGTGTTCATTGAATTGGGGTCGACATTTGGTGTGGGTCTTAGTGACTTGCTTTCTGGGATTTCGTTCACCAGCTGATTCCTTGTGGATTCTTTACAAACAGTACATACCACTCCAAAAAGCATGAAAGTGGTCCCTTTAAATGTACACAAGAGACTCATTCTGCTCAAAGCTTTGCGCTTTCATCTTGATACATCTTATCCTCTATGGGAAAACAAGATTCGTCAGCTTTTAGGCACTGAAGATGTGTACAACGATGTGTGTGTAGCTTGTGACTTACACCCTCACTGGAAAGATGTACGTGACTGGAAAAGTTGGGGTTTTGAGGCATGGACAAAAGAAATGGCACACTGTGCAAAAGATTTGTAATACTAAAAAATTGAAACATTCAGTGAAAAAAGTAACTTTTAAACCAGTGTTAGTGACAGTGCCAGAAGAAGAAGAAGCAGTCGTGACCGAGGAAAACCACTCTCTTCAGGACAGGACCGTGATCGACATCCCCGAAAGGCCATTCCGGGAGGACTCTTGTGTGACTGTGCCAAGGAATGTAGAGACTCTAAGAACATTACACACTGCCCATACGATTTCACCTCATGATCACCACAAATGTTGTACAGAGACTTGTTTATATTCCACTATGATCGTTTTGATGTGTCTTTTATTCATGTACTTAACCATTTGGCTTTTATGTATTTCTGTCTTTCGTATTGTTCACGAATTAAAGATGACAATATAAGTGTCCTGAAAAAAAGTATAAAAACTCTTGTCTTGTCTGTCTTCGTGTCAAAAGTGACATTTCTTACACTACTATGGCTACCTCTACTGTCTCTGCTCCCTCTTCCTCCACTGTCAAAGTCATTGATGAACACATAGATCGGACTAGTTGGGAGGCCTTGTATCTTCGCCATCCCTTTAACATGCTTATTGCCAGACCTAGCGGTTCCAGCAAAACCGAATTTGTCAAACGTTTGATCGAACATAAACATCATTTGATCGATTGTCCCCCTCAACGCATCGTGTGGTGTTACAAAGAGTGGCAATCGGCATACAGCCTTCTGCGAGAAAGTCAAGGCGATTCCATCGTCTTTGTGGAAGGCATTCCTGGCGAGGACGACGGGATCGTGTCTGACCCTAGTCAAACCCATATGGTCATCTTTGACGACATGTTAGGAGAAGACGAAGAAGAAATTAAACTCTGGTTTACGCGCAAAGGGCATCTTCGTAATGCCAGTGTCATTTACATCACCCAAAATTTGTTTCAACAAAGTAAAGCCCATCGCATCATTGGTCTCAATGCTCATTACGTGGTGTTGTTTAAAAGCCCTAGAGATAAATCGCAAGTACAAGTCTTGGCCAAACAGTTAGGAACGCCTTGGCTGACTCATGCGTACGACGATGCCACTCAAACCCCACACGCTTATTTACTCGTGGATTTAAAGCCCACCACTCCCGATTATTTGCGATTTCGTACCCATCTGTTTCACCACTGGTGCCAAGACGGAGGGCCTGTCGTGTACACACCCCCTTCGTCGACTTAATCACAATCACCAAAAAAGTCTATATAAACCTCGGTCACTTTTGCTCTCAGACATCGTCAACACGACTTCCCTTCAATCTCATCTTCCCATCAAATTGATTGCTGCCTTGTACGGTATCAGTCGCGACAAAAATCCACAAATATGTGCTCGTGTCTTAGAAGCCAGTCTCAAAGAAGTCTTACGATGGTTTACAGTGACAGCACGTCAGTTACTGCAAGGCATCATTCAGATTCCACATCAAACCAAACGTTTATTCAGAGAAACAAAGTCGCCTTGACGCAGCTAGCTGATCCTCACATCGACACTCAAACCAAAAAGCAAATCATTTTGAAACCTGGAGGAAGCGGTTCTCTAGGAGGTGTCATGATTCGTTCCCTCTTAAAATGGGATCCTAATGCTCCCAATGTTGTCCCCAAGAAAAAAGCCACGCCCAAACGTACCCAGAAGAAAAAGAATAAGAGCAACGGTGTCAAGACCAGGTCACAGCCTGAGAAAAAAAAAAAGTCCACAGAAAACAGCTTCTACCCGCAAGAGAGCGTCTCCAAAAACTTCTCCTCCAGCGGGGACACCCTCTTCCTCTTTAGCGTCAGTGGCCGCTGCTCACAAAGTACCTGCCCCCAAAATCAAAGTCCAAGAGAGAACGTGTGTGTTACAGAGTTTACTGGATTTGTCCAAGCAAGAACTGTCCTGATTTAGTCTGTTGCGAACTCCTCCACGACCTGTGTTGCCTGCCATCAAGTTGATACGACGTAAAGACAATCAGTGTCGACGCATTCCAGTATAAAAAAGACCTGAGGGAACAACACGGATCAGTGTTTTTGTGCTGCTGAACACCCAAAGATATCCCCTCCAAGAAGTGCACACCTTTAGCATCGTGTTCCTTCTTCGGTCCAAAAATGAAAAGGAAAACGAAAAAGACAGTCACGGCCTCCTAAAAAGCACTTAGCCAAACATCGACGTCACCCTCTGAAAAGACACACTCGTGCAAACAAAAATAGGAGAAGCCACCAAAGGGGAGGATTTTACATTAATATGGATAAGTTAGTAGATAATTTTGCCACAAAGTTAGAGAACAAGTTCCTAAAGAAACAATAAGATAAAAGGATGCATGTCGAGTCATGGACTTCAGTGTATATTGTGCACCAGAAGATGTCTCCTCATTGTCGTTCTCCTTTCCAGAAAGGACAAAGAAAAGGACAGTTTCGTCATCCGAGAAAACGCTTAGTCAAACATAGACGTCACCCCCAGAAAAGACACACTCGTGCAAAGAAAAAGAGGAGTCGCCAAAGAGGAGGATTCTTTGGAGATTTTGGAAAACACATCGTCACCTTTATGGCGAAGCGATAGTCCCCAAAAAAGGATAAAAGACCGTGTGACAAGTCATCGACGTTAGTGTATTTTTGCTGTGTGCCACGGAACCAACGAACCGAGAAAGATGTCACCCCAAAAAAGACGTTCCTCTTCTACCTCCAAAGGAAAGAAAAGGAAAGGACTGCCACCTCGTTTAGCCAAACATTGGGACATGTTGTCCGTCCTGTCCAAAGCTCCTCCACCCATGCGAAAAAAACTCATTCAAACTGCCTCCAAAGACGTCATCGATACCGTGTGCGAATGTTGTCTGAATGTCTTGAAAGGCACCAGAAAGAATGCTTAGCCAAACATCGACACGTTCTTCACCAAATGGTCCAAAAGAAAATACCCATTGGTCAAAAGAAAAAGATGTTGGTGCAACGCGGAGGAATCTTGCCCTTTTTACCCATGTTACTGAAAGGAGTAATGGGCACAATAGGAGGACCCTTGCTGAAAGGACTATTGGGAAACATCCTGGGAGGATGAAGATAAAAAGGTCCAAGAGGATAAAAGGGACCTTTGGAGTCAAAAGACCTCAGACATGATCCTTGAAATCCGATGGAAGGACGAAAACTGGCTTTAGTGCCTTACAAACGATGGATGGAATACCATCGTTGGCAAGAACAACGAACCCAGCATTTACCTCCCAATCCTCATTTGACCGAGATGTCCCAGTTACAACATGAATTGCAATCATTGATGGATCACAGCGATTTGTCAGAAACGGAAAAATCTCAACGGTACGGTCAATTGTTGCAACGACTGCAACTCTTTCACCAGAAAGCTTTACATGAAACAGCTCAACGCACTCTGAAAGATTTTAAGACCTTGATGAAAAGTCCATCACCAACACCACCACCATTAGCCCCAGTAATCAAGACAGAAAGTCCTCCTCCACTAGTCCCAGTGATCAAGACAGAAAAAGAAGAGCTTCAAACTCCACCAGAAAAAGCACGCAAGTTAACACCACCACCTACATCCAGAATTGGTTGGATTAAAAAGATGATGGCTACCCCTTCTTCCTCAGAAGAGAAAAAGAAAGAAGGGAAACCAGAAGGGAAACAAGAACTTATTACCCCAGTTCAGACATCTTCCTCCTCGACACCTATCGCTCGTCGGACACGTAAAGCATTACAATCCAAAAAAATACCACACGAAGAAAAGAGGAGCAACAGTGAAGAGTGGATCACTTATTAAAAATGGAGAAGGTGTTAGCCAGCATTTACTATGATCCAGCCCATCCCACAGGTTACGGAGGAGTTAAGAAATTATATCGTGTTGCCAAAACTCAACCTAAAAGTATCCGTTTACCTCATGTGCAACGATGGTTATAAGAACAGGCCACGTACACCTTACACAAACCCATTCAACGAAAATTTTCTAGAAGTCGCACCCGAGTGGAGGGCATCGATTATCAATGGCAAGCTGATTTAGCCGATGTCTCTCATTTAGCCACCTACAATCGCGACTACAAATATTTGTTTTGTGTCATCGATGTTTTCCAAATTTGCATGAGTCGTGCCATTGACTTCCAAATCGAGCAGTGAGTTAGTGCAAGCCCTCAAACTGGTGTTGAAACAAAGTGGGCGTCACCCTCTTCGATGGCAAACCGACAGAGGCACTGAATTTCTGAACCAAGCTTTCCAAAAAGAATTGAAGAAACGTGACATTCATTTTTTCACCACTGAGAATCCCAAAACCAAAGCCAGCATCGTGGAACGTTTTCAACGCACCTTGAAAGAACGTATGTGGAAATATTTTACACATCAACACACTCTCAAGTACATCGACATCTTATCGTACCTCGTCCAAGCGTACAACCAATCTTACCATCAAAGCATGGGACATGCCCCCCCCCCCCAGGAAGTGACTCCCGACAACGAAGTGACAGTTTTCGAGCGCTTGTTTGGTACGTCCCCGACGGTGACTGTCCCCAAGAATGCTGGAGTGTTGGCAGCAGGAGATTGGGTGCGCATTGGCAAAACCAAATGCACTTTCGACAAAGGTTATTTACCCAACTGGACCACCGAATTGTTTCGTGTCGCTGAACGAGTGCGTGGCCATCATGCTCCCATCTATAAATTGGAAGACATGAACGGGGGAAGTGTTAAAAGGAACATTTTACTTGCCCGAATTACGTGTGACCAAAAAAGATGACGTGTAAGAGATCGAAAGCATACTCGATCGAAGAACCCGAAAAGTAGGAAAACAATGTGTCAAAGAAGTCAAAGTACGTTGGAAAGGATATCCTCCCAGTTTTGACTCTTGGATCGATGCTTCGCAAATCATAGACTATAAAAAGAAGTGACCATCATGCCCTTCAACACAGCCTCAGCTACCGCAGTGACCACTCCTTCGCTCAGTTCTTCTCTGCAAGATCTACAAAAGCAACCCTTGTGGGTGTGGTGTGGAGAACGTGTGCCTAAAATGTAAATCGTCTTTTTCTGCCAAATCTTTGTGGTGTATTGTGTCATCGGTGCTGCCATTGCCAGTTTGAGTTTGCAACAAGGAGACAAATAATCGTGGACCATTTTACTCAGCAGTTGCATCGGTTACCTTCTTCCCAATCAGTCCCTGAAATATTCCTCTAACGGGTACAACAACATGAGCCTTGCATCCAACGTCAGTCACCCTTCCAGCAGTCACCAATCCAATCACAACAATCCTCTTTTAGACACTCCTCTGACTTCCAGCGACCCCTCGGACACTAGAACTCTAGAATTATGAATAACCAATTTTACTTAACATTACCCAGTGACAGTTCCATGGAGGTGTTTTCCAAAAACACCTTATGCTGTTACACGGCCAAATTACTAAAGGCCATCCAATTGGATCACAAAGCCCATTGGGAAGTGGCTTTGGTGGAAATGATTCACCCTACACAAATCCTAAATATCCTTCCTAATGAAAACTTTTACGGTGGAAGTTCATGACAAGCAAGTGCAACAAAACTTGGATGAACATACCACTGTTAAGTGACTCTATGAAAACACAAGACCCCAAAACTAAATGGTTCACACTATCTGTTGACCATTCCAGCAGGTTATTATTTTAGTGGTCAACATTTGGTGAACACGATTGCTACCAAATTCAATACCATGTTTGCCAAAGCCATGGAGAGAACCAAAAAAGTCTCATCCGTGAGTACCATAAAATAGCTCGTCACCTAGTAATCAATTTTTCAGAGGACAAAGTATTGGCCATTACATTTTGTCCTGAATTGTATGACATTTTGGGTGGAGACCCCAGGTTGATCTAGATGAAAAACGAAATACCAGCCATTACTGGCAACTTGGATTTTGCGAAATATTTTCGATTCCCTGTAGAAATGAACCAAGGACTGAATTTGATGTTTGTGTACTCTGATGTGGTGGAGTACAACGTGGGTGGATGCACCTCCGTACCATTACTACATGTCATTCCTTTCAAAGTGGATTTTGCCACGAATGCTGACGAGGAAGGTGGAAACACCTATCACGTTCACTGTGAATTTGTTCATCCTCACTATCTGCCCGTTAGTAAGTCGTATTTCGACACTGTCAACATTGCTATAAAAGGAGATCTGGGACAAAATATTCCATTCACTAAAGGGAAAGTCACATTGAAACTCCATTTTTGAAAACGATTACTCTAACCCCTTGTCAGTCATGTATCCTGTGTACCAAGGAGTCGCTCGACAATGAGGACATGGTTTAGGAGATATGCTAAACTCGACCTTTCGTTCAGTGGCTCCTGTTTTGAAACCGATGGTGACATGGGGATTGCATGCCTTGAAAGATGCCGTGTTGACGCAAGGCAAAGAATTTCTCCAAATGTCATCATTGGCAACCAAAACCCCAAAGAAGCTTTCTTGAGAGCAGGCAAAAATGTCATGCTTTAAATGGGCAAAGACATTTTGGGCAGATGGGAAACTCCTATAAATGCTCCGGATGCTGCCAAGTCAGGCATTCCTGCTTCCCTGATGCCACAGCAAGGACAAGGCAGAAAAAGACGACGAAGACACCCCTTGAGAGGACTTCACACTCCCAGAGCTAGAAAGACTAAGAAAAGAAAAACAGTCCGAGACTTAGACCTTTTTGATTATTAAAAAAAAATTACAGAGAGAAAATGATGCACCAAGAGTCTTGCGCCTGTTCCAAGTCGGAACTGGATCTGTTTGCCATTCCACCCACCATGAGGATGATGCAAGAATCCCAGTGGGTCGAAGTTCATCCCGTCTCCGCTTTGACGGATTCAGCTCCCATTGAGTTTGAAATCAAAGAACAGCCCAAAGATTATCTCGATCTGAATAGCAGTTACTTGTACCTGAAACTGAAAGTGATCAAAGCGGACAACACCAATCTGAGAGACAATGCTAGAGTAGCTCCCATCAACAATTTCATGCATTCCTTGTTCAGCGAAGTGGATTTGCACTTGAATAACAACTGGTCAGCAGTAGCATGGATACTTACCCTTACCGATCGTACCTGGAAAATCTCTTGACGTACGGAAAAGAGGCCAAGAACACTCATCTGGATGCTTGCGTGGTTTGTAAACCTGACACCGCAGGTGAGAACAAGTTTAACGACACAGACCTGGCAGCAGATGACGATCTTCACAAAGTGGGCTCTAACAACCGTCGAAAGAAAATCCTGCAAGGTCGTAGTTTAGAACTGATGGATCGTTTGCATTTGGACATGTGGTTGCAAGACAAGCATTTGCTCAATGGAGTGGATATTCGCCTGAGACTAAACTGCAGCAGTGTTACTTTCCATTTGATGGCTCATGCCATCGAGTACAAAACCATCATTCAAGAAGCCAGACTTTACGTGCGCCACGTAGAAGTGTTACCTAAAGTGGGAAACGACATCAGTCAAACATTGAGCAGAACGACTGCCAAGTATCCGATATGACACGTAGAAGTGAAAACTTTCACCATTGCTGCTGGACTCCGATCTAAGATCGAAGATCATCTGTTCCAAGGACAGTTACCCAAACGTTTAATCGTTGGTATCGTCAGCAACGCAGCCCTCAACGGAGCCCACGATCAAAATCCTTTCCAGTTTATGCACTACAAAGTGTCCAAGATCGAAGTCAGTCGCGATGGCAAGACCTTGTGTACCATACCCTTCAAACCTAACTTTGCCCAGAAGAATTACTTGAGATCGTACTTGTCCCTGTACGAAGCTACTGGACAGCTAGGTACCAACACCAGTCACAGCATTTCATACAAAGATTATGTAGGAGGTTACACTTTGTGGTCCTTTGATTTCACTCCAGACCAAGGCAGCGATGAGGGACATTTCCACCATATAAAATCCGGTCAACTGCCTGCGGAACTTCAGTTTGCAGAAGCTCTCACCGAGATGGTGAACGTCATCCTGTATGCCAAATTCGATAATACCATAGAAATCAACAGCTCGAGAGAAGTCATTCTAGACTATTAGAAACTATGGAAGACTCTTATCCCTCTCCGAACAGTAGAGAATCGTTGGAAATGGAATGGGAGGATACCGTGAAAGCAGAACCCCAAGACAAAGACGAAGAGGACAAGGTGGTCACGTCCAGATGGCCAGAACAAAAACAACATTTAGTGTCCTGTTTTGCTAAACACCTGGTGGATAAAATTAGGGAATTGACCAAGAAAGATTGCTATGGATGTCAAAATGATCCTCCCAGTCAAAATCAACACCATAAATGTCTGATGATGAGCCAAGAAGAAAAATTGGACGTGTATCCGGACGAAGCTTGGAGTCTCCTCTCGGAAGAAGCAGTGTTGCATGAGTGGTATAAAGGCTTGCATGATCATTCCTGCCCTCCACTGACTACTCTAGAGATCCATCGCATCAAAGCTCTCTTAGCCCAGAGTGAGGAGACGAAACGAAGAAACGGTTACTTATAGAGATTTTCAAACAAAAAGTCAGAATTGAATTGATGACTTATCATTACCTGTAAAAAAAAAACAACAGAACAAAAAATGGATACCTAGGAACTTTATTACCTTTTGAACAACAGTTTGTACACTGCTTCTTGGAATCCTGTCGTGTGTGCTAAAGATGAACTACCTCATCGCAAACCTCAAGACCATCAAGCTTATGTCATCAACAAGGACGACAGTCACCTCCTAGAAACCCACTGGGTAGCCGTCTACTTCCCTAAAGAGGATTGTGTGGAGTATTTTGATTCGTATGGATTACCCCCTTTGAAAGACGACATCATAGACTTTATGAGAAGAAATGCCCAGATGACATGATTCAGTAATGTGAAATTTACAAGGCACATATTCCATGGTGTGTGGACAATATTGTGTGTATTTTCTTCATCAATGCAGTCTTGGATATCCGTTAGAACATTTAGTGACTTATTTTGATCATAACTCTTCTAGAAATGATGAAAAAGTAGATCGATGGTTTTGTGACCATTATGGTTATCTTTTGTCTTTAGCTAGGAAACGTAGTGTACATCAATGGCCTCATGACTTCCATCAGTGGAAATCTAACTTAACTTCACAACATTGTCAACCTTGTCAAAAAAGTTTGTTTGATATTATTGTTACTTGTTAGTTGTTAGTTGTTAGTTATTTGTTGAATAAAAAATGTTGTGTTTTAAAAAAATGTGTCTGTCGTTTGTTTTCAAAAAAGCACTGTGAATATATGCTCTTTGACTTTCTCTTTATCCCTCACCATGACATTTGCTATCATAGCGTTCCGACACTAAAACCTAGTAGGGATGTTTTCTTTCGCGTCCACGTTTGAACCACATAAAACTGTTGGGTCTCCAGTCTGGCCATCCACTGTTGACTCGTCAACCTACGAAGATGCCTTCCAGACTAGCCAAGCTGAATGAATTTACATTGTGTCAGGCTAAACCTGATCCCGAAGCCTGAAGAGATAGAGAATGTCAGGATGTCAGCAATAGCCCAAGACCTGATAGAAGAGGTCTTCAGAGAGGAAATCAAAAAAGAACAAGAAGAATGGACAGAGAAGTACAGACTTCAGAAGCAGAGAGAACAGCAGCAACAGCAGCAGCAGCAAGAACCAGACAGAGGTTTTGTCGACTCGTGTGGACACCAAAGAGTTCTTCTCTTTCCACAGAAGCAGACCGTATCGTATAGGAAAGCCTGCCGTCAGACGGGGACGCAATCTTAGACAGTAAAAAAGATTGCCCTCACTTCGCGTCAACAAACACAGTCCTTTTCAGGGCTACCCCAATACTCTCGAAAAGACATACTAATTCAATTGCCAAAAAAAAATTGTGTGTTTGTATCTTTAAAAAAAATAGAAGTGTGTCTATAAGCACTTCTTTTCTTTTGTCAGTAAAAATTCACACTTCGTTTTCTGTCTTGTTGAATCTTTCATGTCTGTGTTTGTAAGCAAAAGAAAGTCAATCTGAGTGTTTCTTTTAGGTCCGTGCATTTCATGTTTTTTGGGTTATGGTAAGTTTAGGTGTGAGAGGGTGTTTTCCTTCACGTCCGTGCTCCAGGGATATAAAGCGGCGTGATCGTCAGTCTGGCTACCCATCGTTGATGTGTCAACTGCAATGACATGAGCAGACTAACGAAACTACTAGAACTCCTGATGCACCTGGAATATGCCAAGCACCTCCTGGATGAGCTAGCCATGGAAACCATTGAAGAGGCAGACAGGTTGAAAGAAGAGGAGGAAAAAAAGAAGAAAGAAGAGAAGGAAAAGAAAAGAGAGGTCCTGCCTCACCTCATAATGAGACCTGTGTGTGAGGTGAAAGCTGAGGTGAGGACACCTCCACAGACAGCACCACCACAACGACAGCCACAACCACTACCACCAATACCAATAGCCGCTGTCCATCAGATGGAAAACTGGGAGGAGGTTATGGAGGAATTGGAGAGACAGTGCCAAGAATGGGAGCCGCAGCAACATCATCCCAGGCTGCAAAACAGAAGAAGACAGAGGGTAGTCTTCAGAATCCCAGAAACTGAAGATTGGGGATCTGAAGCCAGTCAACTTCCCTCTGCACTCCCAAGAACTAACATCAATTTGGAGCAGGACTGGAGCTGACGTTGCGTGTGTGGTGCCCGGCCTGGGAGATGTCAACATTAGCCAGGTTTATTTGGAGTTACAAAAAGGTCATAGTAGATCATGAAATTCTTCTTGTAAAGTTAAAAATGTATAAGTGTAGTGAAGATATTCTTAATTCATTCACATCCTATTTAAGCAATAGGTCACAACAGGTAATATTAAATGGACACCCATCAGAAATTAAAATGATATGTTTTTGAGTGCCGCAAGGTTCTATCTTGCAGCCTATGTTACTTACTTTGTTCATAAATGATCTATCCCTAAATGTATGGTGCAAGGAAAATGGTATGATCCTCAAGATGGACGAAACATAAGTCTTGTTGATAACTACATGGCAGAAAAGAGCATGATTGCAAAATGTTATGCTGCATGTTCTCTACAATAACACTGATCTGAAAATGACCTGTTTAGCTAGAATACTTGAAAAATTTGTAGATAATAACTTGCAAAGGTCTCATCATATAAATTATATTTCAAAGAAACTAAACTCTAATCTTTGGCTCGTTAAAGAAAATCAAGGCTTTCATTCCATTACAGAGTTACCTTTCACAAACTTGCATTCAACCACATCTTGAATACTGTAATATAATTTGTGGGAACACAACTGCTACAAATATGAGAAAAATTTTCAGACTCCAGGAAAGGGCATGTAAAATAATTCTTGATCAGTAAACTAAAAATGTTCAAACTGCAATGCTTACATTACCAACACCTGAAAGAATATTATTGAGAAAGGCCAAAATAATGTATAATGTGTTTACAAAATCTGCCCCCACATACCTAAACATGATTTCCAGGAAAGAGAATCTGCTGGTACCCCAATTCTAAGATCATTAAAAGCGAAAATTTCAAAGTAACCAAGCCATAAAAGAAGCTATTCAAAAAGAGCTTTAAATTTTCAGGTGTGCTTGTTTAGAATAACAATCCACATGATATCAAATCAGCTCCAAGCATCTCTTCCTTCCATAATAGGCATATAAGATGGATGAAATCATAAATTATAAAAAGGTGTACTTACTAAAGTAAATGTTACATCACCTATCTACCTCCTGTGTTTCATTCTCATTTCTGCAGCAATGTAACATTTATTTGAATAACTGTTTATATTCCATGTATTTACTTGTGTGTGCATTTGTGTGTTTGTGTGTGTATGTGTGAACATATTATTATTAAGAACTAAAAAATTAAATGAAGAATTAAAAGCACACAACAACAACTTAAAAGGTGAATAGCCTAACTAAATCATTGTTGAGTCTACAAGTAAAACTATTGGATAATGAGAAGAAACTTGAGAATCAAGAAACACTGCATGGTATATTGGATGTAAATGATAGATAGGGGTCTGGATGAGGCCATTTTACAGATATGATACATAATGTGCAGATGATTATGCAGTGAAATTAAGTTCTACATCTGGATTATTTTGGGTTTAACAAGAAAACTGGTGAACCATGAGCCTAATTTGGGGTGTAGTGATTTGATTAATTTTTTTAAGTGATTTTGATATTTTTGCTCTGGTCAAGACTTGGACCCATGGTAAAATCAACGTAATTGGTTTCACATGTTACTTAAGTATCAGAGATAAAGAGCTTAATGAAAAACGTTATTCTGGTGGTATTGCTATATGCAAAAGAACATATAAGACATAATTTCACTATCAGTCAACTTGAGAGTAAATAAAAAAAAAATTGTTTGGTTGAAATTCTCCCCTGTGAACAAACTATTCAGGATAGCTTAATTTTTGATACAGCATATGTCACCTCAACACTCGTCAATACATGATGAAGAATACTTGTTTACCATTATAGAAAACAAATTGGCACATACACAGGGGTCACACTACCATTCGAAGTGGGCGACTATGTTGCCTAAAAATGGTAAACTTCGCCTTCTTCTGCTAGGAGAGTGAAAACGACTTTGTGATTTTTTATAGGTACGTTGACTGACCATATTTTTTTAGATGCCCCCTCACCTTAGCCAGGTTATTTCCAGTGTTGTATTGTTGCGAAATGTATTCATCAAGCCAGCAGTAGCTAGTCCTTTGATACCAATTATGGCGATAAAACAAATGCCTGCACATTCACAGGCATGTGTTTTGATAGGTGATTGACCATTAACCCTTTCCCGAACAAGTTAACAAACTATCACTGCCTGATTTCTGCATGTTATCCTATGATGATAAAACATACAAACTTGTGTTTCGAAACTTTAACAAAGTATGTAAATAGCAATTTGTATTTTAAGAAAGAATCGTTGATCTGGATATTTTCACTGTCCCATGTACACTATTTGGTCATAAAATTAGTTTGAACTTGTAAGTGAACCAGTAAAGGGGAAGTACATCACTGTCTGTGTGGGAAGTACCAGTTTATTGGATTGATTGTATTTGTAAATCATCAGGCGAATATATTCAGAAACATTCAATTCAAGAGAATGCAAAGCCTATGTATTATGTTATTTAAGATTTAACTTTAAAATGCAATTATGTAAGTCAGAACTATATGGGACAATGCTCTGTTGAGGAATTCGCCAGAAGCACCGTAAGGTCAAAGTTATTTTCTGACTTGACTCATATTTGTGAAATTACGGAAAAAGCAGCAAAGCAGATACTATTTAACCTGTGCCTAAATTAACAACAAGTACGTAGACAAAAAATAAAATGATAAATCTGCAATCCTATCAATGGACTGTTTTATTGAAGCTATATAAAGTGAATGGTAACATTATGAAAACCCTTCCTTTTTAAAATAGATAAACTCACATGTCTGTGTTGATTCAGTTGGAAAGAAGGGTTTTGGTTCATATACCAATCATAAAGAAGCAATGTCTGTAATTTTATGCATTTTAGTGTGTAATGTATAAACAGTTACGGTAATGTTTTATCTGCAACAAAGCAATTAGGACGAACAGAATGATCACAAGACACATGTTCATTTACCCTCAGGCACATGGTACTTGGGTTGTTTCAAAAGCATATGTAAATCTTTCAAAGTGTCATTACTATGAACGTTTAGAAAGTATTAAAAAAAATTGATCAAGATTAGTTTATTAAGCAGTTGTACTAACTTGGAATTGCAATAATGTAATCTGGTTGCTCAGTTTAAATTTTTTTACAATATAGTTTCTATTATTCTCTTTTAAAGTCATATGGCCAAAAAACTCAGAAAATGTTTTACTTGAAAATAAAGTATCGCTTAAATCCAATGTTAAATGCAAATATGAATATTGGGAAATAGAGGGCATAATTCAAGTAAGTGAACACACACACACACACACATATCTATATAGTGCGTTTCTTGCTTCGCATCCACTTCTCTCTGTTGAGTTCTCACTTCTCCCTGTTCTGTCCAAAAGGAAAAGCCACTTCTCCCTAAAATTGAAGTCTGGCTTATATATCTAAATCACCCATTTATTATTGATGGAGATTTAAATGCCTATACCTACCCAGAACCTGATTTTATTATACATAATAATATATAATAAGATCACTGATAAGAACATTGCCTCAGCATATTGAGGATATAGATTTAAGGGGAAGAACAAATAAGGACAGCAAAATGGCCAAATCACTATGGCGAGAATTTACTGAAATTTTGTCAGTTATCGGGAATGAGGACTGCAAATGATAGATGCGGGGATGATAAAGGTATTGGAAACTTTAGATGTATGCGAGAAAACATCTGCTACAACCATATACTACTTACTTTTAGATCAGTCATTATTTGCATGCATAACTACCTTTAGGATTGGTAATAAAATTTAATCTATTCATCAACCAATAATGTTTCACTTGGATCTAAATGATTCAATTTCTGTCACAACTGATAATAATAAAAGCATTCCTCCAAGAGAGAGATATGTAGAAAGAAACACAAAAAAATATATTGTCTAAAATGTCAGCTCTGCACTATCGGAAAAACTGAATACTCTATTTATAATGATCGAGCAAAATCAACTCAATACTGCTCAGAATTCTTTCATGGAAGGCACCATTGAATCAGCACAGACAATGAAAGTAGATTAAAATGTTGTCAGTAAATGACAATTTTCAAGCAACAAACAACCTTGGTATGATGCAGACTGTAAAGAAGCAAAATTAGAAACTTGAGAAATAAGTATATAAGTTGGCATTATATAAGCATTATATAAATATGTACAAAGATGTAAGGCACAAACACAACATATACAAAGAAAAGGAAAAGGTTAGTCTTGAAAAAGCACTTTCAGATAATGATTCAAACTACTTCTAGAGACTTTTTGAAATGTGCAAGCATGATGCATTGAGTAATTAACACCACCAGATGGTACCAGTACTTTTCCAAGTTATTTAATATTCATTATTAGATGTACCAAATTTTAGATTAAATGAAAGAAATGGTATTTGCCATGAAAATTTGGATAGTAAAATAACTGAATCAGAAGTGCAACATGCTATAAAAATTCTAAAGTCAGAAAAGTTAGGTGGAGTTGATGACCATCTCGAGTGATTAATATGGAAATATTATGGTATCTATCTTAGTATTTTATGTTGATGTTTTAGGTGAAGAGCAAACTGGTTTTAGAAGATGATATTCCACTGTAGATAATATATTACCCAAAGCACATTGATATGTGAATATTTGAAGAAACAAAGATGTAGGTTTTATGCTCTCTTTGTTGATTGTGAAAAAGTGTTTGATCATATTAATAGGAGCTTACTTTGTCATAAATTAGTAAATAAAAATATTGGTAGTAAAATGCTTATGATGCTAAAGGCAATATATACAAATGTCAAAGCTTGCATGAAAATGCCAAATGGCTTGACAGAAATATTTAACTGCCTGGCCAGGGTAAGGCAAGGCTGTGTTGTATCGCTTATTTTATTTTCATTGTTTCTAAATGATTCAAAGACACATATTTCTGACCACAATAATGGTGTAATGCTAGAATATGCTCATTTATTTGCATATGACTTGGTTGCCTTTGCTGCTCAACTTCAAAGTTGAAGTTTTCTTAAACTTGTTGGTCTTGCTTCTTTCTGTTACTTAGCAATAAGATCAAACATAACAACGGTCCACACACCCCGAGTTTCATGCATATCATCCTGGACCTTTATCTGAATCATCAAGAAATTGTTTTTCATTGAATTTTTTGAGTGATCAGTAAATGATAGCTTTATGTGCATTTGTCCTATTTATCTTGCATTTTACCTTGTGAAAAAATTAGGATAATGGTCACTAAGACCAGTATTTGTTCCTAAAACAGTATCCACATTGTCTTGTAGGTTGGTTTAAATGTGATTATTTAAAGTGCTTGATATTTCTCTTACTTTTGTGGGATTCATTACCAGTTTGACAAGACCTAATGATTAAATAAACTCCACCCAGTTGTTCCTTAGGCCACCCCCACCCCCCAATGTGTGCTTCTTGATTTGCACTAGTTTTAAATTAGGGTAGGCAGGTCATTTTTTTTCAAACATTTTATGTTTATTTAATGGGATCATTTTTGTTATTATTATTTTTTTTTTACCATGGGATGGGGGGAAGTGTTAGGGTCCGCAATGAGAAACGGGGGCAGTCAGCTGACTGGAAACATTTTTTGGGGGGGAGGAGGGCCTTGTATGAGTATTGAGTAACATTTTATACATTGTCTAGAATATACATTCCTTTCTCTTACGGAAGAACATTTTCTGTTTGTTTCAGAATGTTATTCCAAATCACTCTGGAAGAAGCTAGGTGGGCTGTAATTGAATCCAACTAGATATGATTTTGCATTATTTGAGAAGTTTCAACACAAATACACTTAACTTCTTACAACTCCAAGTCAGTTTACCAGCATTTACAGCTTCTTGTATTTGTCTTGCTTGAAAAATGTTTGTAACTTACTATTATATATGGACCTCATTCTCTCCAAGCATTACATATTTGTGTATAGGACAAAATATCCATGGGACATAATCTCCCCCACCCCAAGACAAAATAATTCCGGCAAAATTAAAGGTAGGACATAATTCCATACCCCAGTCTAAGATTTTAATCTTTTTAATTCATCACTAATGTACTGGCCTAGGGATAGGGAAAAGAAAAGAAGAAAAGTAACATATGATCAAGATACCTTAAATTTAATTTAATTGTGGAGTTTCCAAAAACAGTTATGGCTTAGCTATTAGGCACTTCTCAAAATATAAAAATTAATGATCAAATACACGCAGTACTTATTCAAGCAAGATGACAAAGCACATTTGTGTGCAATTAGTCTTTAGATCAAAATAATTATTAGGCATCTTTAACTCCTTGTATAATAAAATCAAACATCTAACCCACACATTTTACTTCTGTTACGTATATGTAATTTAATTATTTTTTTGTTAGCTTTAAGAAAATTTCATTTTATTTTATTGCATTACATGTTACTGTAATGATAATTTTGTCTATAGGATTTGATTTTTTAAAATAAATTTAGTTCAGTTCTGACTGCTTTATTATTCTCACAGTAAACTACAAGTTATGATTGGAACATTATATTTTAGCTGACCTAGTTCCTGACCTTGATTCAGAATTGGTAAACAGAGAGTGAAAATCATTGGTCGTAATCAAGGTCATATTGGTTTGTGTGTCAGCTCTGTAGTAAACAATGTTTTCTTTTTAATTTTTTTTTATTATTGAATGTTATAGTATGATTCGTTCAGTAGAATCAAATTCATCCATGGCGTACGTGTCAGTTGGCCTATGGTCTTACTGCGCCATCATAATTAAGTGACCACGTGACCCCTTCACGTGATCTAGAGTTGCGTTTAAAACTAGCTTTTTATAGGGATTCAATTCAATCATAAATCATACCTTCAGAGCTGAAAGGTATTTTGTTGTTGCCAGTTGATTTGAATTTTTCTATTTTTTGGAATTGTGTTCATTCAGATTCTTGGACAAAGACATTATTTGGAATTTATTCAGAATTCTAAAGCTGGATTATTATTCTTGGTGATCTAACATCGAACTGTTTACACATCAACACAAAAGAGATTATAGAAGACGTCATTGCCTTCCATCTTGGGACTTCATCAGGATTCAAACTTTGATTTATTTAGAACGTTTTAGTGATAGGACTTTTATGTTTAATTTCTAGGATTAATTTTTGGATTAGATTCACAAACCGTAAGTCCTTTTTTATATTTTTACCTTGTTTTCTAGGGAAATAAATAAATTCTGTTAAATTTACAAAGCTTGTTGGCATCACTGTTTTCTTTGTTACTTTGTACGAGCCTTGTCACGTAACACTTCTTTTATCTGCTAATGGAAATCTGACAAATCTTCGAAGGGCCCAACCTTACACACAAAAATATATGGAATGGTTTATAAATTTTAGAAATCGCTAAATTTAAAATGGAAGAGAGGATTATTTCCTTTGTTTCAGTTTGCTACAGGGATTTTGTCCTAGGGGGATTTTGTCTGTACCACATACATTTACCTCTATACATAAATGATATTGGATGCAATACAGTGATAATCCCAGCAAGATCTCTTTATGGCATGTATGTGTTATGCTGTGTTTTCACAAAAGATATAGAAACAATTGGAACCTTTGAACTATGCACATCTATTACCCATTCCTTTAAACAGGAACAGTTAATTGTAATGAGAGTTACTTAGTCTGGTTTACATTCTTAAAGGAAAGGGTTTTAAGAAGCAAAATACACATTAAAACCTCCTTTCACTTGAAGATAAGGAAAAGCTTCAGGGAAGGGGGTGGAGATGAACTCGCTTCCTAACCCATGCAGTTTACTCTTCACTACTACTTTTGAGTAATTTTTGTTTGTTTGTTTTCTGCTTCTTATATAGTTGTAAGAAAACAAACACTGAAAACATAAGAAAAATATATATATATATATATATATATATATATATATATATCAATATATTAGTCATCACCGATTATATTAATCATCAAAAAGTAAGTCATATCTGAACCTTGATCGAAATGGCATGTTCTTAACTTTTAATAGTAAATATCCTGCATTTTCTAAAGTGCTTTTCCAATCATCCTCCTCCTCCAGTTATCTATAATGGCCTAATGTAGTTTACGTATCATATCATCTTTGATTATTCTTTCCAGTTTGAAAAGATTAATAGAAATGAGGTGATCTAAATAATCATTATTTTCCATTCAGTATTGTAATTCTATTAAGGTCTAGAAACTTAATTTTTTTCTCATTTATCTCTTTACCTGTTAGAAAGAAATATCCAGGATATTGTATTCTTCATTCATTTTTGTATGGTTGCATATTACATAGTCATAAATATATATACTGTATTAATCATTTGTTATACAGACACCATCATCAGTTTGAAATTGGAGCAGAGTTTATAATCAACAACAATAGCTAGTACATTCCTACAAGACATTCTGTTTTGGATTTCAGTATTAGAGATGGGATATTTATTGGAATGGAATTATTAATTCTGTTTAGTTGCCAAAAATAAATATGAATGTTTGTTTTACAGCTGCTCCAAAAATACTTGATGTCTCTCAAAATTAAAAAGGTTATTCCGGCCAATTTGCAATGATCCAGTTTGATTTCTACTCTGATACAGAGGAGAACTTAACTGTCACAGCACGACATTCCAACTCAAATGGATTAGTACATCAAGGAATAATCCAGCCAACTCTTTTTGACATTCTGCCTATTTATTCGTCACCTGTACCAGCTCCAGTCTTCAAGGCAACTTTAGCAATCAGCACAAGGAGTGAAAATGATTTTGGACAGTATGATGTAGAAGTTAAAAACATTGTTGGTTCAGATTCCAAAATCATCACAATTATACAACAGAGTAAGTCATTATATAAGTCTCATAATTATTACATCCTGTAGCATGTTTTGGGATCAGAAATTACTGTGAGATGTGTTTTATTTCCTGAAATAAAATTTAATAAAGTAATATATAGCAAAAGGAATTAAGAATCACAATATCTGTTATTGATTGCAACTTTACCCTAACAAAATTTATTAAAAAATTTATTCATTTGAAACTTAAAAAAATTATTTATTTCAAAATGAATATATCTGGGGCATAAAAAAATTCATATACAGAGGTGTAAATAAGGAATACTTCTCTTAGGGGTTAGATGATTGCTGGGTCAGACAAAATGATATAAATTTCTGATTGGGGGTTTGGGGGTGGTGAACTGACAATTCATTTACTCCATTCACAATTTTTATGTGCAAAAATAAGAAAAGAATGCCAAAATTAAGGTTAATAATGTGTCAATTATTATGATTCTGTGGTAATAAACTAAGTAACATAAAGAAACAAATTCAACAAGTTTTGTAATACTTAATAAATTATGTCTCTAGATTAAAAAATAATGAAAATTTAAGAGGTACTTAACAGTATTATGATTAAATCAAAAATAATCCTAAAATGTTCTACACAAGTCCAAAACATTAGAGTGTTCCAAATGAATTCTTGGTCCTCGATTCTGTGAAAATACCAAGTCTTGATATATTAAAATGGCATAGTCTAAAATGTCTGGAGTTCCAGAAAAATAATTTTAGTCCGAAGTAATTGAACATGTTTTGGTTCCTATTAATTATCCAAACAAATGTCTCCTCTCATATTATATGTAACCGAAAACATTAAACACATCTGCAGATGTTAAGAGAAGAACATATGAAATAGGAATGAAATTAATTGTCTTGCACAGGGGTTGGCATCCTATGGCATGCATGGCACAAGGTGGCACATCAAGAGGTTTTAACAGTATTACTCTTACTGGTGGCATGCGCTCATTCATTTTGTAATTAATCCAGTAAGAAGTGGCGCACTATGTACAATAAGTTGCCAATCCCTTGTCTGACTCTACCTATTTATATATGCCCATATAGTCCTAAAGCAATTTTTCCCTACTCAAAATGTGACATTTCACAATATCCCATATTGTAAAAGACCTCACCTGACCAACCCATCCAATGGAAAATAATTTAATTCTTCAAAAATTCGACCCAATTGACCCATCCAATGAGAAACAACCCCAAACTAATAAGAGGTTCATTATTAATATTATTAAGGATCATAAATACCTATTTATAGATCCTGTATAATAAACAGGCATGTACCAAAAGTAAATGGCACAAGATAGCTATATATAACATTATGATTTAAAATTAAACAGAGTGTAAGATCTAAAAATGTATGAGAGTTTCTCATCACTTTGAAAATATATCAAATGCACAAGTCTCGCTTTAGATATGGAAATACCCTGATTGGCATTCCAAATAAATAAATTGCAAACCTTGTCATGTGTAAAATTATTGGTGTTAAATAAATGATAAAACTTTTGTGCAGTTTAGGTGCTGTTTATATTTATAATTTTTGTTTAATTTTATTCATGACTATAAGTTGTAGTGATTATCTTAATCTAAATTTTGTGCATGTATATAGGTTCTGTTTTAAGATATTAAGAGTGACAAGAATGCATTGAATCTATAAATAGCTATGATCAAATTACTAATCATAATATTAGTAGCAAAGATGTTGGGAAGTTTGGGGTAATTTCTCAGTGGCTGGTGGGATCAGATGGGTTCTTAGAAGATTTAAGTTATTTGGTATTGGATGGGTAAGTCAGATGGGTTCTTTCATGATGTGGGATATTTGCAGATTGTCTCACAGGAGTAGTAGCAAAATGTGTTTCAACCTCTAATGCTTGTATATAACATGGAGCTGAACAATTTTAGTAAGTTTTATTTCTTATGCTCTTGTTGCAACATCAGTCTTCAGATGAATTTAATGTTGTGTTTAGATATTATTTGAGAGGAATCAGTTTGATTAGATTATTCATTGGAACTACAACATGCTCATTGAACTAAAATATTCTTGGATTATTGTGAATTGAGTTCTAAACAATGCAATTTTAATTCATCAGGACTTTTGGCAAATCAGTACATTTGAGGATCTGGAATTAATTTAGATACATTCAATTCATTAGGACTTGTGATGGAAC
Source organism: Megalonaias nervosa (assembly GCA_016617855.1). Taxonomy (NCBI): domain Eukaryota; kingdom Metazoa; phylum Mollusca; class Bivalvia; order Unionida; family Unionidae; genus Megalonaias; species Megalonaias nervosa. Next base: position 79,870 of record JAECUM010006057.1, read on the forward strand.
TTTTGGAATTATTTTGGATTTAGTTCATAATACTGCAAGTTCCTTTTATATTTTCATTTTATAACATTGATAATTAAATTGCTTGTTACGTTTTACAAATCTTGCTGGCTTTGCTTCTTTCTTTTTCTTCTTAGTATATGATGATAGATTAGTAACACTAGGTTATCTGTCAAGTTATTAAAATCAGACAGATTTCCCCTTTACCTCATGCAAGTGCCTTTGGACGCCTCTACTCCATTCGCATGTAAGCGCCTTTGGATGCCTCTGCCCGATTCGCATATAAGCGCCTTTTGATGCCTCTACACCATTCCCATGGAAGCGCCTTTTGACGCCTGCTGTAAACATCAGCCATTTTGAGTGGGTTTTTGTAGCACCACCTTCGGGGAAAACCCCCCATTAGATGCTACATTCATTGGTGTGAATGACCATTACGTCAGATCACGTGGTCACTGTTTATGCTCTGGTCGAAATCTGCTATTTAAAGTAACTGGGTCATATTCTCCACTCTCCAAAATGGAGGTTGCAGATTTCGTTCAGTACTTAGAGTTTTCATGATTAGAATCACAACTATGAAAGCTTCAGTAACTAAGGCAAAGGCTCAGATACTGATGTAGGAAGCCATTAGTTTTATAACTTATCAAATTCAGCTGATTTAGTGATGTAGACACAAAGAACTTATAAATTTCGAGTATGAGAAATGGCAGCTACGGTTGGTCACGCAGCTTCACATTCTTGACGGTGAATGAGTTCTCAAGATTTTAAAGCACATAAAAAAATTCTTCAGTGAAAAATGATTATGCAGTTATAACGATCGGATTTTTCTCTTAAATCTTTCCATACGTACTGTATGTGTACCAAAAACGTAAAATGGTTAAAATTGCTGTTAAATGTAACATAAACTTCACTGCTTAACAGGCCTATGCATATGGAGTAGAACAGGTAATAGGTGTTCTATTTATAGCGCACTGCACTATGTAACTTTGCTACATGCATATCGAAGGGCTAAAAAGCCATACACTCTGAGGTAAAGGGTTAAACATGTCAAAGTAGTTTTGCAGGTACTTCCTTTTTATGTTAGTATTATACACCAATTGCTTGTGACATGTAAGCTATGTAATAGTTGGATCACATGAAGGAAAGAGAGAGATGAAAAGTTTAAAAAACACATCAAGAATATCAGAACAGCAGTAAATGAAGTTTTATCAGTACCATAACATTTTGACCGGTATTTGTGAACAATATTTCAAAATGTAAGTGAATGGTAAATTACTGTTAAAAACGTTTGGACTCTGTTGTAGCAGTAGCATTAATATTGGTATAAGGCAAAGATGTGGATTTATATCAAACATCTTAGGCAGACAACATGTAAAGCAAAGTAATGACAGAAAAAAAAAACAAAACTGGTTCCTGCTTTTGTGACAAGTCATGTTTGATCATACACTTTGAGTATTGTTAATATTATAAATAGAACATGCATATACCTTTTTTAAACAAACGAATGAAAGTATTTACCTAATAAGAATAAGGGTTGATAAAACCACACAGATTATTTTCCATCTGCTTACATAAGTAGTAGGAAAGCATGGGGGTTCTGGCTCACTTATCCCTCTGTGTGGTCTAGGTAAGAACCCTCATAGAACTCTACTACTGTTATGAGGGTTCTGGCTCACCTATGCTCCAAGGGAGTTCTTGCTCACTACTAACCTGTGCTTGAAGGTGGGTTCTGGCTCACTGTGCTAGAGATGTGCTTTGTAATATAGCAAAGATGTCTCTTCCATGGTATCCCTGGAGAGTAGATAAGTTGGGTTTGAGTGAGATGAGCTCTGATCCAGAGTGGGAATTAAGTGAGGAGGAGTCTCAGGTGTGGTTAACCCTTTAGCTACTACAGCTGTTGTGCAGTTTCACTACTGCCGAGTGCTATCATATCAGTTACTGAGACTACTGAGGCTGTTTGCTAGGCTGAATACTAGAGCATCATCATGGCTGACTACAGAAACTAACAATAAAAGCATGGTTACATTTATATTCATTATTTCATTAGTTTTTGCTGGATTTCAGTGAAATAAAAAACAGCTTACCTTGTATAGTGTCTGTTATTCATATATTTCCACTTTATTTACTCCTACATCCCATCATACAAGAAATCCCAGTCACGTAAACTGTTTTGAATCCCACAAAATAAATCCTCCTCATCTGATTCAAAATCACTTACATCTAATGTTGAAACGGGACTAACATCAATATCTGATTCAAAATCACTTACATCTAATGTTGAAACGGGACTAACATCAATATCTGATCCATTTTCTAAGAATGATCCATTAAACTCTTCGATATCGCTTGTACTGAACCCTTCAAAGTCGCTCATATCTGAATCGGAATCCATTTTTGTGTATCTCAACTACACGTGTTTCGTACTTTGCAGGAAATCCCTTCCTGCGTGTCTAAATTTAACCTCTCAGCTTTCAAACTTGTATCAAAATGTTCAGTAACCAGTCCTCTCATTGGTTATGATAATGAAAAATATGTAAACATATGTACTTTCAACCAACGAACATTTAGTTAACATAGCGGTCACGTCCGCATTGATGCGACACTGGGGTTTCGAGTACTGCAGAACTACGCGCACATAAGCGACACTGGGGTAGTAAACTAGGCTTATAGACACTGCAAATATGTGTCGGTGGGGTTCAGGAGCTATTTACAGGTGATGCTTAGATGCGGTAGTCGTAGCTAAAGGGTTAAAGCATGCAAAAGAGTTGATAGGGTGAGCGAATAAGGACCTGAGTTATGTGCCTGAGATGATTTATTATGAAGAGAGTGAAGGGGACGAAGAGGAGGAGTGGGCAAAGCATCGTCATAGTCATCCGCGTCCAGTGCAGCGCTAGAATTGGCAGTGTTACATCGGGAATAAATTGAAGCATTTTCGTGTGTCAGAGTTCCAGCAAAACGAGTTGTTTTTTATTGGTTGAATAAGGTGACTCGAGTGCAATTGGTAGATCGTGCGAAATTCATAAAATCTGAATATGTATTTAAGCATATCTTTGAGAAGATGGGTCTTAATGAGCAATGCTGAAAATGTAAGACCGTCTCTAGGAAGAGCTTGATGGAGGTGTATGATCAGATTATTTCGGAGCAGCTATCGTAGTCAAGGAAGCTGGGGAAAGCCATGAGTTGAATTGTTCATGATAGCCAAACGATTTGATGAGTGTTGTTTTCTTTGGTAAAGATGACTTTTTCAAACCTGAAGACCTCTTGACTTGTTTTTTGTTATTCCTGTTCCTAAAAAGACCATTGAATAGGTTCTACTGAAGAATCTTTGTGTAGGTGACTGGAATGGTTTTTGGAACGGTATCGATGATAAAGACTTCATCGTTCAGTTGTGAATGTATCCTTTTTCAAAGGTGGATTTTTCTCTGCTGATTCTAACGAGATCCCCTACTTTGAATTTGGATCTAAAAAGTAAGGCCTTTGTGACCTGTTGTGTTTTATTTTTTGGAGGAGGCTTCTGTGGAAGTCATTTGAATGCTTCGATGCCAGGTAAGATTGTAGTGGTTAACGAAATCTAGGTATCGGTTAGTATTATCGCTCAGGAGGAGGTAATCCAAACAAATCGCATTACTCGACATCCTGGGAGTGGGGATCATTGATGATGGCGACCCAGTGTGTGCCCCGTCCCTTGTTATAAATCTGGAGATTAATGACACAGCTTTTGTCAGGTCTGATCAGTGGGGGGAGCTGATCTTTGGAAAAGACAAATTGGAAAAAGGGAGAGGCTAAGATATGTTCGAGATCGAAGTTACTTAAGACCTTTTTTTCTTATGCCTTTGCCTCTGGTGGTGCCTGGCAGTTGGAGTCATTTACCGATGCCGAGCAATCCTGGCAGTAAGGTTCCAGCAATGCCTGCAAGCAGAGGTGCGCTAAAACCACCCTGTTTGGACAATTGTGGCCCAGATAAGTTCAGACAGAGGCGTTTCCAAGCTGTTTTATGTATAGCAATGGAAGTGGCTTGCTGCTGGGTCAGCATGAGCCGATAAGGTCCGAGGAGTGCTGAGGTTTTCAAGTGAATAGAATCCTGTCTTTAATGAGTGACAGCCACAGCGATACCTTTTTCTGCCGTGGAGACAGCGTGACTTCGACTGGAACTTACGGCATGATGACGTTATATGAAATGCTATTACTTTTTTGTTTTCTCTCATTGTTGTAACCTGTGGAGGAGGTCGCAATGGCTCGTTTTTGATGAACACCATTTCCTAGGGTCGCTTTTTGAGTAGCTCCAGTGATAGCTCCTGTGGCTGCAGCCAATCCTTAGGGTGCCAGAACACTAGCCAATGACATGGGAGCCATGGCTTTGATGAAGAGAACGATGGTGGTGGCTATGGAGCCTCCGCCCTGTCGTCGTCGAGATGTCTTTATCCTTGACATCGTTCGGAAAACAGTTTTCTATACAAAGATATTCATTTTTTCATTGAGGACATCCAGCGTCATGAATCGGTCTGAGGTGACTAGCACGTAGCAGAGGCAATCAGCACCTGGAGCAACTGCCCATCAGATTTCAGTGTGAGCAGGGGAGTCTTTGAGATGTTAATAATGCTTGGAGACATCGAAGTAAAAGATGGGATACAAGTTAGCAAAAGCTTTCAACGTGGTACTTTTGCATGGCCTCCATCAGCATCATGTACGATTGAGAGTAATTTCTGGTTCCCACAGCAAAGTTGCATTCGAGTTCTTGCTCTGGATATTGTCTGGATTTGATGCGGACGTGAATGCGAGACAGACTGATGTTATGAAAGATGTGCTTGTTTCCAGTTTGACCATTGTTACGTTGCTTGGCCAGTTGAAAGGAGACAACAATGTGTCTGGGAAGTTCAATGCCTGGATTGGTGGCAACTCTCCACGAGGTAGAGGTCTGATCAGTGAAAAACTGCTGCATGTAGATCCGGTGTTGTTTGAAGTACAGTTTCATAGTGAATCAAGCTAGCGTCGTTTCCAGTTCAAGCATATGTGCGGTAGAGGGTGTGATTTTGGGCATTTATAGAGAGTACCACATCATGGTAAATTGCCCATCTCCTACCACAGCTGCTGCTTTGTGCATGTACTGAGCGGGTGAGTACAAATATCTCGGCATACCCCAAAGATGCTGCTGAGGGGAAGAAACATATCAATCTTGTGACTAGTATTGGTCAGAGCGCGTCGAGCAGCGAATCCCACATAGTAGTTAGGATTATGTGCGAAAGAGAAATTGGCGCTGAAAATTTGTCCAGTCACTGCATTATTACCATCTGCCACAATCACCGCAATAGGAGGAAGTTACTGACCACACCTCCTGCATCGGAATCTCTGAACCATCACATGTTGGTGGCACACGATCGCATGTAGTCATTGCTGTACTTGATTAAGTTCAGGATGGTGTTGGATTGAGGTAAATAGCCATTGATTTCTTTGACGGTCTGATTGCTCAGTTGATATTGAGCCGACTTGAATAACGACCATCCGTTATTTTGGAGCGTGATCAGTATGTTGGCTAGATAGTTTGCTGGTGGGGCGGCATTAGTTTGTATTTTCCCACAGACTTCCAGAAAGGCGTTGTGGGGAAGCAGGTACACATCTTCCTCACCGGCCTTTTTTTTTCGATGGGTGCTAGCGTTGAGGTTGGTGATGTTGCTGTCATGATACTCCACGTATTCATACTCGATGGTCGAGTCATCTACGGGAGTATTGTTGTTGAGATGGAGATAATCGGAGAGAATCTCGAATACATGATGCTATGCTACAATAGTGTGATAAAAATTACCATAATTGTTTTAAGGCATGATGGTACCTATCGATGGAGTGGAAAAAGGTCTTCCCACCACCTGGCCCATCACCGATATGACTCAAGCGATTTCATATGGCAGCTCAACTCGTTTGGAAATGCTAAATTATCCACGACCGGTGGAACATTCATGGGAACTCTCACCATGGCATTGGGAGCTATAATGGTAGTGACGGATTATCCACCCATAGCCAACAACGAAGTAACTACAAAAATGTACGTGGACATGTGCCAAGTCAGAAACAATGTCAGATATGTTCCAATTCTCTCTGGAATCAGGATAATTGCTGCAGCATTGTCGTTTCAGCATCGTCCGAATACTTGTTGTCGTTTAAGGCCTATCTGGTATTTTTGACAAATCTTGTTGCGACCCTGGAATTGGAAACGTGTGGGCGACCAACGGAATCACTTCCAATTTTTTGATGCAGATACAGCTGATCGAAGCAGTGGCGATAGGGAAATTTAGGGTCCGAGGATGAAATAGTGGCAGCAAAAGAATTCTCATGTAGAGACTGGACAGCATCAAACCTGATAATACCTTGGATCCCTTATGTACTGGTATAGCAACAATAGGATCTACAATGCTCGAATTTTTCATTGCGGCCTCAAGCACGTACATGAAATATTCTATGTTCGAATTCACGGCAGTCACAGCAGAACACCCCACCCCCCAATCCCAGTTTGAGTTATTTTCAGACTTTTAATCTGGATGATCTTGTATAGATCATGGCAGAAATCATGCGCATCACTATGGAACTGTACCAGTTGCTTTTGATGATTCTAATAGACAGGAAGCTTCAGACGCTGACAATGATCTGCACGTGCATAAGCAGGCCACAGTAGTGGATGCAGAGTTGAATGAGGTGAGAAGCACAAGTAAATCATCACTGGAAGAGGCTCATGAGAGATGGAAACATCATGACGTGAAACGGTCTTAGCTGTCTGTGGGGCATATGTGACAACCGCAGCTCAGAGAGACCATTGATCGATACTGGATGGTCTTTAAATTTTGCAAAGATAGAGAGTCAGCAAGGTTAGTCAAAACCATTGAAGGCATCAAGCACGATATCATACACGAAGACATCCAAGCCTCATAGACGCCATCGTGAGAACGGACTATGTCAAACAACGATGATTTGGTCAAAAGGAAGACAACGAGGCCTGTAAAAAAAGATCATGAGCACATGGACAAAGTGGTCTCTTGAAAACACTTTCGAGGAGATCGATCCCTGCAAGGGTCTGTCAACAAACATAAGTTTTTTAAGCAGGTCGGATTGGAGTACGAGGACGTGGATACTATCATGGCGGTGATAGCACTCGACGATCGCTCTGGAGATGGTGACGCTAGCGATGAGACACCGGTGTTTGAAAACAACAAGGCCATGGAAGCGCTTTTTAGCGTGATCATGTTTAGCGTGTACTAACCAGATGCTGCTGCAGCCTCCTACACGTATTTAGAACATTTTCAGCCAGAGGAAATTGAACAAAAGCTGAGTGCTGTCTTTAAGAAAGGAAGTGCTCCAAAGGTCTCTCGGGAACTGTTGGATAAGATCAACGATTGAGAAACAAATTGAGGTAAATACTGGAGTCTATGGATTCACACAGACAAAGATTTTATGTTTTGAGCGATCAAACACTTTGAAAAAGTTCATATCATTGTGGAAGAAATTGCTCTGGCGTACTATTATCTCTGCTGGTATCACTGAAAAATAGCAGATGAGGCGTTACACATCATAGAATCACAGCAATATCTGAACCATGTGGAACTAGAAGAGACTCCTGATACGTTGTCTGATCTTGTGAGGTTAAATCAGTTGACAAAAATCACAAAAGGCTTAACATATATCCACTGTGGCTCATGGGAGAAAAGGTGGCTGAGATTGAAGATGATCAAGTGAACATGCATGTCAAATTCTTAAAGAGAAACTTGCCACAACTTGAATTACTGCTGCAGAGTTTAGTTGACGTATAATGATCTCGACTTTAACCACATCAATAAACCTATAGAACAATGTCATGAACTAGAATCATATTACTGCTATTATCATCGCCGAGTCTACGTCTACAAATATACTTAACCGACGTTACAAGCAAATCCTGAGAATCATATCGATGGTTCCGTTGATCATGAGAGCCACAGGGGTGATTTTACTGGAACAATGGCTAATCCAATGATGTTGGTTTTGGCTGGAGCTGGACTACCCACGCAGACTGTAATGAAATGTCTCGAGCCACACTTGGGGTCCAAGAAGAATAGTACAAAACAGGCAATTCTGACCTATTAGAAAAGGCTCAATAAGATCCATTCATATCTGCGCAAAGCTCCTTTTGACCTGGCGTTACTGATCAGCAAAATGAGAACCATGGACGATCTCATCGCGGACATAGTAGGCAATCAGTGTACGACACTCAGCCAATTCGAAAAGGTGTATGACCAGAAATATAGAGAGAATGTCTAGAGACAACGAGGTCGTTGTGACGGACGTGATCTTGCATCACCCCGAATCGCTCTACGAAGCCATTGTCACGGTCTTACGGAATCACGTGTCTGTGAATATCGAACTGATGCTGACCACAACACAGGGAGCATCACTTGGACAGGCCTTACTGATGTGAAAGCAATGATCAGACTTATCCAGAGATGGTGTCATGAACATTTACTACAACAAGCATCTGCTTAAGCAGCACTGCATGCAATGTCTGAGTGAAAAAATGCTGATAAATATTTTACAATTATCTCAGTATAGAACCATGGAGGACGTAGAGATGCATGAACACCACGTGGATGATGCGATATTTCACCAACGTTGTCGTGGAAAATCGGGAAGATCTCGAGGAGGCAATCGTCAATGCATTCCATCTCAGCATCGATATCAGCATGGATCTCACTCACCAAAGTCATGGGCATAGGACACGATCTCGTCTTGCTCATGGCTGCGCAGCAAAAAAGTTCTACGACAATGGCACGCGCAGCATCACCTACGATAACGAACTCCTGTTCAAGCATTGTATCTTCTGCATGCATCTAGAAGAACTCCTCAAGTTGCTGTACATATCCTCCACATAGTGAAAAGGGAGTTAAAACATGGTTTTTGAAATAATTTTTGCTATCCGTCAGGCCTTACAGTCAATTATCGAAGGGATCTCTGTTGAGATGAAAGACAGAACAACCAATGGGAACCACTCCTCGATGAGCTTCAAACACAAAATGATGACGATACATAATATCCCTTACTCCATGGACAAACACGTGAACGATAGAATAGCCGCTCGTGTTAAACCACACTGATTGTCTGATTTTTGTGCATACGCTATGCACCTCTCCTTCCTCATTAGCCTCGTAACGACTAAACACAACATGCCCTTTCCACTGCGTTATGCTTAATCTTGGCCAGAAACTTGTTGAATAGCACTGAAGGGTTTTTTCGATTTCTGGGTAGTTCTGGCTTTTTGTAGTAATATTTAATCGATCTGATGTTTCTTCATCCACAGCACTGACACACTTGGAGTTGGCCTTGAACTCCTTCCTGACATCCCAAGCAGGCTTTCATCCCTGAACTTCCACAATTAATCAGAGCATAATGCTGAGCGCAGTACTCTGATACAGGACTTGTTAAACTTTTCCTTACTACCCTGAGGTAACCACACACACTTCTGTGTTCCACGCAGAGGCATGGTTCTATATAATAGATATTAAATTTTTTGTTATACAATTGAAGAAATTACAAAATGAACAAACAATTAAAAAATGAAATACAGGACTATATTATGTAACACATCTATAATTGCAAGGATAGACTAAAATCTTGCCTATGGAATCTGATCCAGGAAGAGAGTTCATCCTTCATCATGATATCGCTAGTCAACTCAGGAGCATCGCTCAGTCGATATCAGGTACATCAAGGATATGCCTCGAAAGGATCCCGTCAGCCTTAAACTCGTCAACGAGTACAATGTGATCGCTGGAAGAGAGATCCTCACCACGTAGCATTTTCTGAAGCAACTGCAAGACAAACACAAAGCACTCACAGAAAAAAAACCTCCAAGGGACACACTTCTTCAACTTCAGCGTGACATTCTCAGATGATCACGCCAAGCAGATATCGAGAAAACTCTACCCAAAATCGATCCACAAGCCCTTCAATGAAAACGCGATAAAATTACGCATCTTCCACCTCCTAAGACGTGCTGAAAAGGTGTACGGAGGAGCTGACAAAGGATTCATCTATGATCATTCCCATATTCTTCAGCGCGGAGTCGATCCATCACTCTTTCAGCGCATTCTACAACCTACCGTAGAGACAGAACTATGCACCCATACAGCCATCAAACTGGGTGTCGCTCTCAAAGTTCATCTGGTCAAGGAACACAAAAGCATTGATGTGCAGATCAGAGCCATTGCAGTGATGATTTCAGTCACATCGTTGACCTCGCCTGGTCATTTATCATTTATCCAACATCGCATCGAAGAACATCAAAAGTCAGGATCAGCTTGGATCTTTTCCGGCGTCATTTCTATCTAGTTTCAAACTTCCACATTCACACTGTTACGCGGAACCAAGTACGTACCACTCCCCAAGCAAATCGTAGCTACCAAAGCCTGTGTCATTGTCAAATACAACGATTACTGCCTCGTGTGGGCTGTCCTCTCCGTGATACATCCTGCTGAGGACAATGCCGATATAGTCTCCAAGTACAAGCCATATTTTGATACCCTTAAAGCTAAAAGCATCACCTTTCCCACAGCAGTCAAAGACGTCGCTAAACTAGAAAAAACACTTAACGAGGAACTTTCCATCAACGTGTTTGGACTCGATATTCGTGGCCTATCCACTGCTGATCTTCAAAACATACCCACAACTCAGCATCAGTTTACTTTATTACCAAAACCATTTCGTGTATATCAAAAACTTCAGCCGAATATGTTGATCTCAATACACACAGTATAAAAATCATGAGTATTTCTGCTATCGATGCTTACGACAACTACAGGATCACGTCCCCATCATGATACTGCCAAGAATTGCAAACCGTACAGATGCCATGCAAGGGAACACTACAGTTCGAACACCACTTCAAAAAATATGCGCACATGTTTTACTCAGAAGCGTTCCTGGAAAAGGTATAAGGACCTTCTCCAGGTGCACACCCCATGTGCGATCGGCTGTAAAACCTGGTGCTCTGCCAATGAAAGTTTGTTTTCATCGTATCAACAACATTGAGGAGAGGACTGCGTCGTCTAGTTCTTTGAACAAATAGTCACGGAAAGGAAATGCATCTGCGAACTCCGAAAAAATCCAACACCCCTCAATTCCCTCCCCTCCTCACAACTCAAGCAGCATAAAGCAGCATATCAAACTCATGATAAAAATGTCAGAGATCACTGTCATATCACTGGTCACTGTCGAGGAGCTGCTCACTTGGATTGTAATCTATGCTTCAAAGTTCCAGATTTCTTTCCAGTCAGCACTCATAATCTGGACACTTCATCATCACAGCACTCAGCCATCCACGAGTCAAAGCCCTTCTCGCTGAAGTAGGAACACATATCAAATGCATCTCCAACAATTTTGAAACATGCGTGTCGTTTTTGATTGGTCCCATTTGATTAATTGATTCGTTCCTGTTCATGGAGTCATCGCTAGTAGAACTTGCTCTAACCTGCCCTAAGTTTATCGCAAAAAAGAATTCTCACTTACATCTTTCCAATATCACAGAGGAAGCGTATCAGTACTCAAAAAAGATATGGAATGAGCTCAGATGTCACACTCTCGGAGATTATCATGACTTGTACCTAAAGACAGACATGGATGTCTTAGAAAATTTCAGACACATGTGTCTAGAACATTATCAGCTCGATCCATTCTGGTATTTCCCCTCACCAGGTCTTTTCTGGGATGCCCTTCCCAAGATGAAACCAGTGCAACTTGAACTCTTCCAAGATCCCGACATGTTCATATTCACTGAGAGCATGATTCGAGGAGGAATCTGCACCATCAGTCAAAAACACACCGTCGCCAATAACAAATACATATCCAACTACGATCCCACTCAACCGTCTAAATACATCCTCTACCCCATGTCAAAAATCACTATGGCAGGCCATGTCACAATCCTTTACCATAAATTATTTTTACTGGATCACCAGAGAACAATTCCTCTATGAAAGACAAGCAGGATATCAGGATAACTCACGGGGTTATTTCGCCAAAGTTGATCTGGAGTATCCACCCTATCTCCACGATGCTCGTAACAATTATCCCTTCTGCGCTGAGCCACTTCTTATCACACTATCCATGCTTTCTCCTCAACAACTCCAACAACAAACACAATTCGACATGGGACATACCAAGATGAAAGAGCTCATACCCAATCTCCATCACATAACACACTGCAAGATACATTATCGACTACTCGACAAGCTCTTCAACATGGACTCGTTCTTAAACAAGTTCATCAAGTTCTCAAGTTTAAACAATCTCCATGGATGAAATCCTACATTGACTTCAATACCCAACAACGAGCTAAAGCCGCGACGGACTTCAGTAAAAATTCTCTTTAAACTCACGAACAACCGTGTCTTCAGAAAAACCATAGAAAACATCAGACACAGAAAGAAAATCGAAATAATCAGTAACTCATGATGACGAGATAAGCTTGTAGCCAACGATGCCTTCATTAGCATGAAAATCTATGACTATAAACTCATTGCCATTGAATCCAGAAATCTCGTGCTCGATAAAAGATCTATGTCAGTCCAGCCGTTCTCGATCTCTCCAAAATGTTCATGCTAGAGTTTCATTACGACTTCATCAAATGACACTACGGAGAAAATTTATGAAATTTACACTGATGATGTCTGCACAGATCTCTATCAACATCGAAACCTCGATGATGATACTGTCAAGAAAAAGCCATATTAGTCAAGAAATCAGTCGTAAGTCACATTGCCACTGTTGATCATTATAGACAGTCATTACAGGAACATCTACAGTACCACTCCATGAGAACTTTCCAATCACAACGCCATCAACTCTCCACCCTACTCATCAAGAAAAAGGGACTATGATCCTTCGACAAGAAACAATACTTCACTGATGGTATTTACACACTCGCACATGGACACAATCGCACGCAGTGAAAAAAAATGAGCCAGAACACCCCTTCAAGCACTGGTGATGAAAAGTGAGCCAGAACCCTCATAACACAGTAGTAGAGTTCTATGAGGGTTCTCACTCACCTAAACCACTAAGTGAATAGGTGAAGCAGAACTCCCATTCTTTCCCCTACTTACATAATCCCAATTAAAGTTGCTAAGTAATGCTATACAGTATTCTATAATTTTTAATTTATACAGCATTGCATTTCAGTTACACCAGGGAAGCCAATAAATTTCCATGTTACCAACATACAGGAAAAACAACTGTCACTGACATGGCAATCCGGATATCATGGGGGATTTACTCAAACTTTTGTGGTTGAGATAAGTCCTGATAATATAACATGGAATAATGTGTCTCAAGTCAATGCTGGAAACAGAGATGGATGGTTTTCTACTGAAGTTGTGAACCTCATCCCAAGTTCTGAATACTACTTGAGATTGTATGCATATAACATACATGGAAGAGGAGATTTTGCTGATGTTCACCTTGCCATCAAAACGCTAAAAGGTTTAAGTATTTTGCCATCTTTTATTCTTTCATTGCATGATCCTTTTTATCCTCTCTTAAGCCCACCAGGAATGAAAATGTACCTAACTCTAATCACTATGCTTACATGATTGTCTTCATATACTTTCAATTAAAATGTTTGTATCAGTTTAGGAAATTTTTCAGCAGTTAAATCAATCACATCTGTCAATTGTTCCTGGTAATATAATTGGGGATTTACAGATTCATTTTTGTATATGTAAGAACAGACTGCCTCAGATTTTTCTGCAAAATGTAGTTGTGTCATTTTTTTTACAAGGGGAATTCTTTTTGGGATGCTAAAGTTTACCGGTTTTAATATATACAAAAAGGGAAGAGATTGGATCACTATTCTCATGATTTTTTTTTTTTTTGTGTGGCATATACTTTCATTCAAAAAAAGAATATCCATTAGATCAGAAAACATTATTTAGAAAAGAAGGACAAAAGATAATCTTCCTGATCTTACAGTGCTAATAAGAAGTGAATTCTCAAATATATACTTGAAATTTGTCATATCTGTGTTAATAATTTAATTCAGCCATGAACCAGTGATATGTCTGGTACCTGGGTCAGCCTATGTGTATGTATGTCTGTATGTATATGTGCATGTATGTATTTATGTATGTATGTGTGTGTATGTATGTGTATACGCATCTATCTATGTATTTATGTATCTATGTGTGTATCTGTGTATGTATGTATATTTCCTTGTTTATATTTTTCAAAAATGTATACTGGTACAAATAAATACCTAACTTCTAATACAAATTATCTACTAAATAGATTCTGCCTAATACATCTTTACGATAAGTCAGTACATCAGTTGGAATAGTCGGAACTTGTGTACAAAGATTCTGTCTATAAAAGTGATTGGATTATTTTCCATACACATGTTGATGCTGTGTGTTGTGCACTTATGCTTCTCTGTATCATAGTGTGACATCTGAGTTGTACCCACACTGTACTTGTTGCAATGATGGAGAGTCTGAGATATATTTGTGGGCATATACTGTGGACCGAGGCCATTGACTTTGCGGACCACGGTTGTTGTGGTCATGCACTTTGTGGTTCTTGCGGACTTGTGGACCATGTACTGAGTAGTGCAATACTAGCAGTTGTGTTGCTTACTGATCTAGGTTGAAGCCTTTCACCCCACATCACTATCCTCTTGTAATGTTGCATCACAGTAACTTTCACATGTGAGTGTGTGAGTGTGAGTGTGATGTGAGAACAAAGTTATGGGGTGTAAAAGGCTCTGACCTAGATAAGTAAAATATTTAAAATTACTGTTATCATACTACTTATGCGAAAATACAAAATTCATCATTTAATCAATGATTATTAGTTTGAAAAGAAGCAATTCAGAAAACATGGAAATTTAATATAATAAGTAATGGTAGATAATGAGTGCACACTAAAATTAAATGAGAGCAAGATAAGGAATGGAAAGTTCCATGGTGCAGCTCATTTCAGGTTAATCAGTTGATCAACATGTTAATGTCTTCATGAGCTACTTGAACACATGATAAAACTTTCATTACTATAATAGTACAGTGTAGACCACAAAGTCGAAGTGGCAAAAGTGTCAAAGTAAATATACAATTATCTCATTTTTAGTTTTATTATTGCATTATGTACAACTAGTTTCCATTGTCACTCAGAAAATGTTGTGTCTCTCCTAGATTTGGAGGGCTGGGGACAGTGTCGCACTTGGGATTCTGTGTTCAGTGCTATAATGTATGTATGTTTCTTTGCTTGCTTGTCTCCATTCTTGTATATTTTTATCAACTTATCTATTTAAAATTGCATTACATTATGAATCATTGCATTTAAATTACATGTGATAAGTAAATACTTAACCTCTGATAAGAGTCATCTATTCAATAGAATCTGCATGCCCATCTTCATTAGAGGTCAGTACCTCAGTTGGAGTAGGTGTTGGTGGAGCTGTTCTTGGATTAGTTGGAGCTATAATTGCCTTCTCAATCAGAAGACAATTAAATGGTATGTATAAGGAGTATATAACAGACAGTGTTCTGAAGTATTACCTGAGTATAAAACACAAGATATATACGGTAAATATGCCATGTAATGATGTATGGAATATTAGCATTGCTGCATTGGTTAAAAATCCATGGCTTAATTACTTTATCTGCAAAAACTGTTATGAAATGGCCTTCGAAAACCTCCTAGACCAATTGACAATTTTTTTAAAAAAGTGTTTATGACCAACATTTGAATGTGAAGGATGGTGAAAATTTTATTTGGCATGTGTAGGTATGTGAAGAAATTTGCCCGTAGCTTCCCAAGGGTTGGTGGTTCTTCCTGGGGTATTTCCAGGTTCTTCTTCCATGAATTATATTGGCTGTCATTTTTAGCTTATCTTGTGCTGAAATAATGGAATCAAACCCACATTAATGAGAACAGAAACAACAGTTTTACCCTGAAAACTTTGTCCAAGACTGGTTGTACAGTTAAACCTATTATGAGAGACAGCCCCTTCTGCCAACAAATAGCGGTCTCTCAAGACAGGTGGTCTCTCATAGCAGGCTTGTACAAAAAGACCAGTTTCCAAGGTCCAGTTTCAGAACAATTTCAAGAAAAATAACCACAATCACTGTACATATATTCTATATTTTATTAATATTTCTTGCTAAAATATTATATGCATTCATCTAAAAACAAAATTATACAGCAATAAAGATATACTTCTGTCATTAAACATGAAATCACATTTACATTTGAAAATCACATATTTTAGCATATGAAATTGTTTCTGAATTACTTCTTTTTTTTTTATAACAACCTAAATTTGTTTTACCGACGTTTGAATCACTCTTTTGTGAATGGTCTGCTCTTTTTCACTTCTTTCAGTTACAATAATTATTTTCTCCAGCTTTAAAATTTGTCTCTTTTTAGTTGGAGGTTCGTCCATTGTCATTAAGGTTCTAAGTGTTACAATTATCAGTGCTCAGTTGTAATATCGAACATAAAGATGATTTTGACTGAGCTGTGGGAAAATATGAAAAATGTGCATTGTGTATCTAACAATTAATGAAATAAAAAGAAACAATTATCTCATCCAGAAACAGAGCCATTTACTCAGAGACAAAAGTCAACGGCTTCGTTCAAAGATGACATACTAGGATTATGCCTAACTCTATAAGCTAAGTGTGTAACCCGGTCGCACCAACTTGAATAGATGACAGCTTGTGATAATAGGCTGTAATCACTTAACACGGGGGGGTGGGGGGAAACAACAAACATCACAAGTCTTGAACACTATCAGTCGAATCCTACAAACGATTCTCTCTTGCTAGTTTAATGGACAATGACCTAATTCACCCCAGCAATACGGATTAACTCTAAAGGCAAACAACATATGCGACCACTACGTCAACTTTGGCATCACAACGGCAATTCGTGACATGTACATTAGCCTGGTTTATGGACTGTAGCATCCATCACTGGTAGCAACAATCCTTTTTCTTTTATCTTCCTTTTATGCTTGTTTTTGATCAGAACAATCGTTACTAATCAAGCGGTCGTTGTAACAATTTATTACATATAGGTCAGTGGTGTCCGTCTGTTCTCGCAAAACCGTCATTCACATAGATGTCAGGTCCTGCGATTAAGGCCGGGAAGCAGGCTAAGTGCGGGAATAATTGGTCTGGTTCCCTGCTTTGTACAATCCCTGCGTTGCTCACACCTATACGAATAGCGGAAGACAACGCAGGGAGCATACAAAGCAGGGAACCAGACTAGGAAATAATCGACATATACTTTAGTCTGGTTTATGACAGAAACTATAAAACACTATAAGCATAACTAAAATATTCAGACATCGGTAGCCAGCCAATTTTTTTTTTTTTAATTTGTTTTTATTTAGAACGGTATGAGCGGTCGTTCTTACAGGGATTAAATAAACGTTGGTAGAGTTTATCCTCATTTTTGCAATGCGGTCGTTTATAGCACTGTTGAAATGCATATTTTGTCAAGACATCATGGTCGCTGGTTGCGTTCACCAGGTGGTCGCTCAGAACAGAGCATTTATATAATAAAATAGATCCATGCATTACGATTGTAGTTGGAAATGACAGGTGGTCGCTCATAACAGAGGTCGCTCATGACAGTTTTTACTGTACCATGTTTCTGAAATGAAAATAACTCGACAGAAGCTTTTCTTTTGAACAAATACAGTGAAGATGATTTTGCTGTTACACACATTTAGTCAAAGCAGAGCAATTAAAACATTCATAGATAAACAAACTATCAAACTATCATCCTGATTTTCCTCAATCCATTCATTAAATGTGTACATCTTGAGACAAGGACCTGCATGATATTAAAGTGATGTCAGAAATTCAGTGAAAATTATAAAACTCCTATCTTTAATATGGTGAACCAGATTCAGAAAATATTCACTGAATCTGACATCTCTGCCCATGACACAAATTAAATGACACAAATTAAATAACGAAACAAAGCATCACTGTAATAAATTCAACATTTCTTATAATAATAATAATAATAATAATAATAATAATGATGATGATGATGATGATGATAAATTTAACAAGGGTAGCTCAGGTAGAATACAGTTGTATGTAGTCATTCTCAAGGCCCTGTGCTACATTCTAACAGTCTATGTGCATGAATCTTACTAACAAAATTTATATGTAAAGTAAAGTAACAACATTTAAAAAATAAGAAAAAATCAGGAGATATGACTTAACATGAATCTGGACAAATCAATTATGTTGAAACAAAAGACAGATTACCATGAACAGAGACAAGATAGTTGGAACAGAACATGAGATTATACAAAATATGGCATTTAGAAATCAATTAAAAATCAAGTTTCAAGTATTTTCTTTAAACATTTCAGCAGAAGTGGCTAATCTAACTGATGTGGACAAATAATTCCATATTTCTGTTCCAGAATATTTAAGGCAATATCAAACTTGTTCGGTCTTGGGTGTTGGTAACTTTATGTGGAAGCAAAGCATATGGCCCTTGAATTTCATAAATAGTTCTTTCATGCATTCAGGTATATTACAGTTTATACATTCATAGACAACTACTACCTTCTGAAAGTTTATTCTGTCACTTATTTGAAGTGATTTCAGTTGATGGAAAAGAGTCTGAGATGGTGTGTTACAAAAACCATCCAGAATTATGCAAGCTACTCTCTTTTGCATCTTGTTTATTCTTTCTGACTCTTGGGGCAGTTTCATATTGTAAAACAATAGTCAATAACCCATAATGTTGGCATTGTAGTACATTATTCTAGTTTGCAATTAGTAGGTATTTCTTAATTTTGCTCACAAAACACACTGCAAGATACATTATCGACTACTCGACAAGCTCTTCAACATGGACTCGTTCTTAAACAAGTTCATCAAGTTCTCAAGTTTAAACAATCTCCATGGATGAAATCCTACATCGGCTTCAATACCCAACAACGAGCTAAAGCCACGACAGACTTCAGTAAAAATTTCTTTAAACTCACGAACAACCGTGTCTTCAGAAAAACCATAGAAAACATCAGACACAGAAAGAAAATCGAAATAATCAATAACTCACGATGACGAGATAAGCTTGTAGCCAACGATGCCTTCGTTAGCATGAAAATCTATGACTAAAAACTCATTGCCATTGAATCCAGAAATCTTGTGCTCGATAAACCATCTATGTCAGTCCAGCTGTTCTCGATCTCTCCAAAATGCTCATGCTAGAGTTTCATTACGACTTCATCAAATGACACTACGGAGAAAAGGCCAGACTACTCATGACCGATACCAACTCGTTCATCTATGAAATTTACACTGATGATGTCTACACAGATCTCTATCAACATCGAAACCTCAATGATGATACTGTCAAGAAAAAAGCCATATAAGTCAAGAAATCAGTCATCAGTCACATTGCCACTGTTGATCACAATAGTCAACAACCCATACTGTTGGCATTGTAGTGCATTATTCTAGTTTGCAATTAGTAGGTGTTTCTTAATTTTGCTTACTAAAGATACTTTGCTTGATAAGAGATCTACAGACATGGTCAATGTGTTTGTCCCACTTTAAATAATTTTCAGCTATCACTCCTAAAACTTTTGTGACCTTAACATTTTCAATGAATTGGCCATTTATTGTCAGATTTAGCAGTTTCTCAGAAGTGGAATATTTCTTCGATGGGGCTATTGCCATACATTTTTTTTAAGAATCAACAATAACCATTTCATTTTGTTTTGATCGCATCTCAATATTTCTTACATCAAACTCTAATAGTAATTACATCACCATATGAACCTCGTATATGTGATTGAGTAGTTTGCCCTCAGAGGAAAGTCATTTATGAAAATAAGAAATAGCAATGGATATAAAATAGACCCCTGGGGAACACCATGTTTAATTTCCATAGAGCTAGATTAAACATTTCCGACAGCAGTGTTTTTGAGTTCTGTTGCTTACATAGGATATGAACTTGCTTAAAGCATTAGCATCAAATTTTTAGTGCTACGACAAAAACCAACAAGTTTTGTAAAATTCAACAAATAATATATTTCCCTTGAATACAAAGTGAAAATTTAAAAGGAACTTGCAGTATTGCGAACTCAGTCCCAAGTAATCCTAAAAGTTCTATCACAAGTCTAAATGCTTAACATTCCAACTGAATTCCAGTGTTACATGTATTCCAAATAAATTCCAATATTGAATGTATTGATGTGCCTTTAGTCTCAAATGTGCTAATGTACCAATATCCGGAGTGTTCCAGTGTGCTAACAGTTTTGATATGTCACAATAATGTAATCCAAAATTCACTATAGTTCCAAATTAATATTTCTGTCCAAGAATATTACTGAGCACTTTCTGATTCCAGTGAATAATAATTTGAATAAATAAACCCACCCAATTAAAAACTGAGCACAACAATAAGACTGATTCTGTTCGAGATGTTAAGGCAAAAATGACCAATTTTAAATTAAACAACATTATATAAAAAGCGAAGATACAATACTAGAACCAGGGAGTCAGTTTTCTTCTAAACATGCAAAGTTGTCAACAAGTTTAGGAATTTCCAAGTGAAAAACTAATATCATACATTCAGATAGAAGTAAATATATTTACTTCAATTGATAAAGATCAAAATATTTAATATATAATTAATATCATAGAGATATAATTAGCTATGTATTATGTTGTTTACAAAATAATGTCACTGGTCAGGTACACCCTTAACTTGATTTTGGACAAGGTCAAGTAAAAAATATACATATATGTAACATATAATCATTAAGAAAAGTCAATAAACAATACAAATTAAATATACATAACAATAGCTTTTTTTAGCTTAGATAAGAGAATATCATGATTGACTAAATCAAAAGCCTTCCTGAAGTTAAGAAATTGTTACGAATATGTAATTTAATTACTTGTGTTTTAATTTTAAATTCTTTTTATTTCATTATTATATTATTAAATTTTATTGTAATGATTATTTTCACGGGCTTTGATATTTTTGAAAGAGATATTTCGCATATAAAATGTAGTTCGTACGACTCTCGTAAACACTATTTTTAGCTTGCCTTGGTTCGTTTATTTAGTAAACATCAGGTAAAGATGATTGGTTGTTGTCAAGGTCATTTTCTGGCATACGTGTTTATTGCGCAATTCGATGATGATCGTGCGTGCATGGAATGACGTCTTAGTTTAGTTTAAAAATACTCAGATCCCCGTGAAATAGTCGTATAATATTCCTTCAAGAAGAAGGATATTTTTCTATTAGGTGCCGTAAAAGAGTCGTACTTTTTACATCTTTGGAGCTCTAGATGTTTTATCAAAGATGACAGCTTGTTTGGAAGTTCATCTGTTATTTAAAATATAATAATGTTTTGTTCCCTGGAAAGCTACACAAGCTTTAGGACAAAGTCATTCAGTGAAATTTAAAGTAAATTGGAACATTACAGGTTGTGGTTCAATGTGGAATTCTTGACGTTCGTTTAAGGACTTCACCTGACGTCATCATCCTCCATCTTGGAACCTTGTTGAGATTCAAACTTGAGATCAGTTAGAACTGTTTAGTGATAGGACTCGTATATTTTTTCAATTCAAGGGTAAATGTTGGATCATCTTCACAAACTGTAAGTTCTATTTCCTATTTTCACCTTTTCACCGTGTTTTCTAGGGAAATAAATTATTTTTGTTAAAACTTACAAAGCTTGTTGTCTTCGCTCATTTCTTTTGTTACTTTTAAATGAGCCTATACGTAACAAAATAATATGCATGTTACATTCCCCATGTTGATTTCCTGCAGCCAACAGTCTGTGAATTTATTAAAACTGTATGGCATGTATGACCCTTTCAAAAAACTGATTGTTCTTTGTGAAGGAGTGAGAATGTTTTCAAATAAAGATATGCTTGTTGAGCAGTCTGTTTCTCAAAGAGTTTTGACCATGCAGGGAGAATAGAAATAGGTCTGTAGTTTCCTGGGTTCAAGATCTACTGGGCTTGATGAAATAGGACATATTGTTAACCTCAGTATCTAACCTCATTGATTTTCTCTTCCAATTCTGCAATAAGCTTTGCTTGTCCACTATTGATAATGATGACAAAAATCATAGGATGGACTTTGATATACCATTTTATGGTCTTGTGGAGCTAGTTGTCTGCACAGCAGTTTGCCTAAATGGTAAGTCCTTTTTTTAATGCAGAACCCTGATTTCAAAAGTTAATTTCTGCAAGTGCTTAAGATAAGAATTCTTTATTTCAGACTACATAGTCCATACATCTAAATTAAAATATGGATGTGAATTAAAAACATTGTAAACAAAAAAGTCATATATATATATATATATATATATATATATATATATATATATATATATATATATATATATATATATATATCATACATACAAGTTTACAGATACATCTACAACAAAGGCATATAGGCATAATCTGTTGAACGTTGCTTTTTTAAACAAAACTGATTATCAGAGATTGTGACTTCACACCTTTGTAGTATGATGCATTCAAATATTTTTTAAATAATAGTCGTAAGAACTATGGATCTATAGTTAATTTTGACCAACAGGTTACCAATTTTGCATTTCAGTAGCGGTATAATTGTAACGTTGGTGAAATCACCTGGAACAAAGTTATGTACAAACATACAATTACATAAAATCATCAAAAGCATATGAAGTCTAGTATCTGAAAATGTATAATGTTCCACAATTAAAAGAATCTGATCCTGGACATCTACCTCCTTTTTGTTGTGTTATTGTACGTTGAATCTCACTGTGATTACTTCAGTACAAGCAGCAGGGGTATTCAATGCTGAAAGAATACACTCTTCTTCTATTTGTTTTAACACTATTAAGTAAGTCTTCAAAACGATTCTTCCCAGAGTTTGATATGTTATTTTGACCATGGTTCCCATCAATGCAAATTGGATGTGTTTTGGAAGTTTTTGTAGTATTTTGTTTAACTTGCTTCCAAATTTCACATTGGTCGAAATTTTAAAATTTCTGGGCTAGCGAGCCTGCTCTGTGTTTTACTTCTTCCTTCCTACATAATCTAAGAGAATACTTAAATTCTGCTCTCGTTTTGCGCCATGACGAGGTTTACTGTTATCATGCAACACAAGGTAAGCATTTCATACAAAGTCGTGTAGTTATTTGACAGTCAATCCAGTCTGGTATAACCCGATGACCACGTTAGGATTTACTAGTCAAGCTTTTACCTGAGTTGGACAAAGCTTTTACTATATCAGTGTACAATCCATTAATCTGTTTCATTAATCTGTTTCATATGCACCTGATTAGTACAGCCATGGTCATTACAGACCTCAACACAATATGGGATCTCAATCTTGTTTAATAGGAATGCAGATGTCTGAGTATAATTCAGTGTTTCGTCAGCAGTAAGGTCTGACCAATTGATGTATTTCAAGTTTAAGAGTTCACTGGGGCAAGAATCAAATCTAGGAAGTAGATCAGTGTTGATAGTCATTAACGTTGGACGATGGTCGGACCCTACTAGGGTGTGTATTATTCTCATATCACTTATAGTGGAATATGCAGATGATGCAGAGACGCAATGAATCAACCAAGAGATTTTTGTGCGAGTCACTGAGATGAGTAAAATTTGTTAAGTGGTCTGCTATTAGTTTCACATGCGATATGATATAACCATATTCATCACAAAATAGGCGACGTTCATCTCCAAAGGGAGTGGATTTGAGTTTATTAGCATTCCAATCTCCTATTACATAAATATTTAGAACATTAGCATTTTCTACAATAGAATTAATTTTGCCCAAATCTACAAATACCCCAACATTTTCAGCAAAATCACAAGGTAAACAGGGGGCTCCGAGTGGCCGAGTGGTCTAAAGCGCTGTCCGTTACGGATCACTGCCATCTCACCTCTGTCTGTGTTGGTTCGAGTCTAAGATTCGGCGAATGTGGATATGTGAGAAAGCTTGCCAGTAGCTTCTCGTGGGTCGGTGGTTCTTTCCGCGGATTTCCCGGTTTCTTCCTCCACCATTAATACTGGCCGCCATGCATAGCCCATCGTGTGCTGAAAAATGGCGTTAAGCCCCACAACAACAACAACAACAAGGTAAACAGACATTGAAAAAAGGCAAGGAGGAAGCACCTGTCTTGATAGTAATACATATTAATTTGGGATCATCGAGGCGTTGTACTTCTATAACACTTGCAAGAGATCTATGATATAGATTACCAATCTTGCTTTTCAGTAACGGTATAATTGTAACTTTGTGAAATCATCTGGAACAAAGTTATCAACAAACATGCAATTAAATAAAATCATGAAAGAATAGTATCTGAAAATTTTAAAAGTTTCATATATAAGACAAATCGGATCAGGGACATTTACTTCCTTTTTGTCTTGTAACCGCACATTGGATCTTAGATAGTGTGATTACTTCAATAAGAGCAGAAGGGTGTTCAGTGCTGAAAAAACACACTTCTTATTCAATTTCATTTTTAACACTATTGAGTAAGTCTTCAAAATGATCTTTCCACATGTTGCATATATTATTTTGACCATGGTTCCCATCAATGCAAATTGGTAGCCTATTGGAAGTTGTTGTAGTATTTTGTTGAGCTCATTTCCAGAATTCACTTTGGTCGAAATTTTCAAATTTTTGGGCTAGCGAGTCTGGTCTATATTTTACTTCTTCCTTTTTACATAATCTCAGAGCATACTTAAATTCTGCTCTTATTTGGCACATTTCACTACTGAGATGACCATAACGAGGCTTACCATTATCATGCCACACAAGGTAAACATTTCATGCAAGGTCATGCAGTTCTTTGACACAGTCATTCCAGCCTGGTATAACCCGGTGACCATGTATGGATTTACTAGTCGAGCTTTAATCAGAGTTTGACAAAGCTTTTACCATATCAATGTATAATCGATTAATTTGCTTTATATGCACCTGAGTAGTACAGCCATGGTCAGTACAAACTGCAACACAATGTGGGATCTCAATCTTGTTTAATAAGAATGCATATGTCTGAGTATAATTTAGTTTTTTGTCAGCAGTAAGGTCTGACCAATTGATGTGTTTCAAATTTAATAGTTCACTGGGGCAAGAATCAAATCTAGGAAATAGATCAGCATTGATAGTCATTAAAGTAGGACGATGGTCAGACCCAGTACTAGGGTGTGCATTATTCTCATATCACTTATAGTTGAATGAGCAGATTTGTAGAGACACAATGATACAAGCAAGAGACTATTGTGTGAGTCACTGAGATAAGTAAAATTTGTTATGTTGTCTGCTATTAAAGTCCAATATGATATAACTATATTCATCACAAAACGTTCATCTCCATAGGGAGTGGATTTGAGCATATTAGCACTCCAATCTCCTATTACATAAACATTAAGTATATTAGCATTTTCTACAATAGAATTAATTTTGCCCAAATAATCTACAAATTCTAAATTTTCTGCAAGATCACAAGGTAAACAGACATTGACAAAAAGCAAGGAGGAATTCCCTGTCTTGATAGTAATACCTATTAATTTAGAAAAATCGAGGTGATGTACTTCTATAATAATTGCAAGAGGTCCTTGCACCTCCATAGGGTCTACCTGTATGAATGTCATTAGAAGATTCAATCAGCAATTCCCCTGATCCATAAAAGTCGTCATGTATGGATGAGAGACCGTCTGACTCACTGTTGAGTAGCCACAATTCTTGTAAGAAAAACATATTGGAAATATCACATGAGGTTCTTACAGTTTGTATATTTCTTGCTAATGAGCGAGTTATAAAAAGAAATGCATAAAACATCCATTATATATACACTGTATATGAGTCCAATATAGTCCAATTGTGAATATTATAGTTTAATTCCGATTTTTGGTAGTAGAATCTAACATGTTTCTTGGCCAAGTATCCGTTCATCATCACGTTGTGCGTAAGGTTATCACATGTGATTTTGAAGCTGCATAGGTATTATATTTCTCATGTAGGTTTTCTATCTGGGTTGGCTTTACTCCAGAGTAATGCTCAGTTTGTGAGGAAATGTCAGATTCCTGCATTTCAGGGGCAAGTCTTGTCACAAATATGCATCGCTGTCGCATTGGACGCACGGTATGCAAATTTGAGCATGCTGCCTTTCCTATGATAACACTTTCACGTCGTTTTGGAAGCTGGTGTTTGGTTTGGACATTTGTAAACTTATTAGGTTGTTGTTGATGCAGATTTCTGTGCAATATTTTATGCGCAAATGATGCCCTTCAAAGGTCATTGTTTTGCAGAGAACTTGTGACTTTAGCAAACGTTTTATTGTTTTCCAAATCCTCGTCTGGGGAGTTGGTGTCTTCAGAAGATGTCACCGTTTTTAATGCAGTTATGCTGTGGTTTAATTCACCATCATCTGATTTATTATTATCCTGGATTTCTGCTGTTGTATCCCACAGAACAGAGCAAGCCTTGTTTGCACTAATCCGAGTCTCGTTGCTGTTTCAGTCCGTGAATTGCATATCTTCATGTGTGCTACTGGTAACAAGTTCGCGCAGTACTCAGTGATGGGTCATTTAAGTTACTTTGGGTTGATACTAAGTTAGAATTTTTATCTCATCCACCTTTGCCAGTTAGTTTACATCTGGGTTTGCAAATTTTCATACTAATATTAAAACGAATACGTCATTTTATCTGAGAAAGCCTGATTAAGAATTTCGAACTACCTTAAAGTTGCGTTATGGACTCTGTGAGGTTCACTATCCACCTAGCCCCAACGTCAGTGTACCAATTGATATAGAGAAGGACATAAAACAGCAGTGAGTGGTATCCAGATTCAATCAGGTCGAAAAAGTGAAGAAGGTTATGAAGACCCTTCTAAGCCCATTGAAAGCATGTAGCAGTGTTTTCACAAATTTGATAAACGCTTGCGTGTATGCATATAAAGCCGCATTTTATTGGGATGTAATATTAATAAGTGCAAAACTGTCTGCCTTAGAAAATACGAACTCTGCAGCAGAACACATCATTACAAATATCTAAAATACACACGATGGTCTTACACCATGGTCCAGGTGCTTTGCCATATCTTGAGGTGTAGCATCAGAGTCAGTTCACATAATCAACTTTGTTGACCCTGTGGATCTGCTCATGAATACTATTAGGCACGGAAAATAATAAACTGGCAGCACAAACACCTGTGGCTGCACAAACACCTGTGATTGCACAGACAGATAAAACAAAAACAGAAATAAATGAAATTATAACTAGGATTTTAAGCAATTGCAGTTTCTGATGCTGATAAAATACAAAACTTAAAACAAGTCATTGACGTAATTCAATTAGATTCCCCTTTGTCTAAGCATGCCTATTGTACCTCAACTCAAACAGCTCGCACTACAGCATGAATTATGCATATTAAGTCGTACGAGAAAGGCTTTCATAATTGAATTATTGAGATCCATGATTGCACTGAAGCCACCACCACCACTGGGTGCCACTACAACAACAGCAACAACTAATGAAACAACGGTACCACAAATAAAACAATTTGCACATGAGCATAACATCCGAATACCAAGACGTGCAAGAAAAGCTGATATCCTTGTGATATTAGGCGAGTATGAAGAAAACCTTTGCCATCTTCTTTCATCAGCTATCACTACTGAAGCAGCTGAATAAGCTCGTGCCAAAACACAGCAATCACAAGTACCTGAATTCAGATTTCAAAAGGGTAGTGGCTAGTTAGAAAATCACGTGGCCATTATTCTACCCACATACAAACCAGGTAAAGATGCTTGACAACTTTTAACAAATATGATTCCTAGAATCAACGGTGTTACAAAACTCTGGTGACATTGGTGTTAAAGCAGACATTGTCCTTAGCTCTCATTTTGCTGTGCCGCTTAGTCATAACAATGATGGATTTAAAACCACTACTAAACTTCACAGTGGTGCCTGCTTAATCCTGAACCTCAGTGGCACCAGCGTCATTAATGATGGAATTGGTAGAGACATTGACAAGCTTCTCGAATGCAGGATTGGGATGGACTCTTGAAAGGCATGGACAAGTTGAGGTACATCTCTCAGCTTGTCAACCGTTTCATGGGTTCAGTCACGTAGCAACTCCAGCATGGATTCCACGAAGGTGAGTTATAAACGTAATGAATTTTTGACATTCGATGTTTCGAATGGGCACTTTTGTTGGCGGTATATCCGGCTGGTTACCATAAAAAAACTTGCCTCGAAAATACCAACAACACCCAGGTGAACTTAACTTTAGTGATATTGATTTTTCTGTGCATATTTCCAAAGCCACACTGAACAAATCTGAAACACTTAATCCAGGTATCTCTATTGAAACAAAAAATAAAAGACCCTTATATCATTTACGCAGATTTTGAATGCCTGAAGTTTTCAGTGACAGACGCATCCAGATCTGCTATCAAAGACACAAATGCATTTGATATCGATTAAACTGTGTAAGTCGCAAACAAATTCCATGTGGGTTCTGTTATGTGGTAGTACGATGTGATGGAAAAATAGAGCAACCAGTCCTTTATTGTGCCCATAGCACCAGTGCTCCAGATACAGTTGAGGTGTTTCTTAAATTGATCAAAGTTATGGTCAAATGGATTCGACAGCAGCTTCATTCACCAGCGGATATAATTATGCCTGATGATAACATTCAGGAGTTTTCTGCAGCCACTCATTGATGGATTTGTGAAAATGCTTTGACTTCCACTGATGACAAAGTTGATGATCACTGGTGCGTACAGAGGTGCTGCACACAATACGTGTACTTTGCAGTTGAGAATTTACCCAAACAAAACAATAATTCTTTGGTGTTTCATAACTTACATGGTTATGATCGCCACTTAATAATGCGAACAGTAGCCACAGCATTAGGCTCACAGATAAGCTGGATTCCCAACAACATGGAAAAATACATGATGTTGGTCAGCTGCAATTTATTCTCATTACAGTTTACGAATTCGTTCTTGGATAAAATAGCTAACAAACCAGCAGCGGAGAACATTGTAATCACATTCTCGATACTGTCCAGCCAACATGGATTTGATAATGAGAAAATGTGTGTCCATAGCAGTACTTGAGTGACAGGGCAAATTTGTTTAAGCTCAGATGCCACCGATCGAAATATTAAATTCATCGCTGTCACGTGAAGGTATTTCAGAAGAACATAATGAACATGCAAAGAAAGTTTGGTCTGCAATTGAAGGCGAAAACCTTGATGACTACCACAATCTGTATCTACACACCGATGTTTTTTTATGCTTGCTGATGTATTTGAGAAATGTCATGACACTGCCATGTACGTGTGCTAGCTCGATCCAGCACATCACTTCTCGTCACCAGTATTGGTTGGGATGTATTGTTGTCCAAAACCAAAATCGAGCTGAATTGCTCACTGACATTTATCAGCATCTGTTTATCGAGCGATTATTTCATGGTGGAATATCAATGTCAAGTCAGTAACAGCATGCATCTTATACAATTAACCCTTATAGTATGAGTATGTATGTGTTTCTAATGGAATTAAGTATTTTAATTGTTACGTATATGTAATTTAATTGCTAGTTTTAAATTCCTTTCTTGTTTTTATTTAATTACATGTTATTGTATTGATGATTTTATTCACTGGATTTGACTTTTTTCCGAAAAATTAGTTTTGTTTTGACCTGATTACAACGCAAAAGTATTCCTTTATTATTAATTTTAGCTGACCTAGTTCCGACCTTGATTAAAAAAATTCGTAAAAACTGAGTGAAAATCATTGGTCATTATCAAGGTCATGTTCGTCCCGCGTGATAGCTCTAGTTTTGTAAACAACTTCTTTCATTGAATCTTAGAGTAAGATTCGTTTAATAGATTTAAGTTCTTCCATAGCGTACGTGTTTATCGGATTTGTGTTTTTAATGTGTTGTTTCATTTAAGTGACCACGTGAGCCATCATGTGATCTAAAATCGCGGGTTAAAACAGACATTTTGTAGAGATTTTGGTGAGTCGTAAAAAAATACCTTTGGGGTTCAGAGGTATTTTGTGTTGTCGCCCTTTGAGTTGATTTTTTTTATTTAAAATTATTCACTCTAGAAAACATACAAGTGCTTTTCTTCATCAAAATTCTTGGACAAAGATATTTATTGGAAATTTATTCTGTAATTCTAAACTGAAACATTATAAATTGTGATTCAACGAGGAACTGTTGACATCAGTACAACGACTTCATGTGACGTCATCGCCTTCCATATTGGAACTTCATCAGGATTCGAACTTGGATTCAATTAGAACTTTTTAGTGATATGACTTATATTTTTAAATTCCAGGATTAATTTTTGGATTATATTCACAAAGTGTAAGTCCTTTTTCATATTTTTACCGTATTTTCTAGGGAAATACATTATTCTGTTTAAATATACAAAGCTTGTTGGCTTCACTCTTTTCTTTGTTACTTTGTACGAGTCTTGTCACGTAACATAATGATGAACACATCAAAATAAACAGTAATTACTGTTATCTTTCATATAATGCACATCATCATACTCTTAAGAGGGCCTGAAGGGAGATTAGACCTTGAATAAATGTGTCACCTTCTGTAAATAAATTATCATTATTCTTATTATTATTATTATTATTATTATTATTATTATTATTATTATTATTATATAGATGGGCAATGATTGAACCACTTCCGGTTGGTGGAGTTGAGTTGATCAATACTGCGCCCATTGATAAATCAAAAATGTGCATGATTGTAATATCAGCAGTGAAACAGATACTTCTTTGAAGTTGGTCTGGAATATCCTGAGCATTTACGTGATGTACAACACAACGATTATCCGCTGGCCAGGAAACCCTGTCGGTGCTCGGTACACCGTTTTCCCCGTTTCAGTGCTTGATTGTCGATAAGTCCGGACGCAAATACACTGAATGCACCAAACTGGTTCCAAGTCTTAGGACCAAACACAATTATCTATTACACATGCAAAATCTGCAGTTGTACTTATGATTTTGTAAGAATGTGACCAAAATCCATAGAGTACTTGCATTTCGTCAACAAGCTTGGAATGCCCCAACCATTCAGATGAATACGGATCTAAGAACTAAGGCCACCAATGACTTTGAAAAGGATTTTTTCAAGCTCATGAACAATGCCATGTTTGGGAAAACCGTGGAGAATTTGTGCAAATGAATCCACTTAGATTTGGTCTGTGATAGTGAGCAAGATAAACTTTGATGGCTTATCACTGACCCATCCTTTGAATCCAGAAAAATCTTTGATGGTGGACTTGTTGCCGTTCAAAGACAAAAAAATCAAAGCTTGCGCTGACAAAACAAATGTATGTTGGATCGTCTAAGCTGGACTTGTCGAAGCTGCTTATGTATGAGTTCTATTATGAGAAAATCAAACTGTTAATCAGGATCGGGTCAATATGCTGTACTTGTGCTGATTCCTATCACAACCAATGATGTTAATACGGACATGGCAAAACCAAATTTGGTCTACCAGTTTGATTCCAGCGAGTACCTGAAAAAACACCCGTTGTTTAGCAACACCACTGAAAAGGTTGTAAGTAAGTTCAAAGACCAATGCTTGGGTAAAGTAATCAAAGAGTATGCGGGACTGCGATCCAAAATGTATTTAATTATGTTTGGTGGCTCCAAATGCATTACAAAGACCAAAGGTGTTCCACGTGTGATTGTGCAAAATGATCTCAAACACGAACTCTGTGTGAAATGACTCAGCTTGCGCACACATCAAATGTGATATAGTGCCGGAAACATTGCATGGGTGTATACTGATGCAACTAAGCGAGTTTGTCCCTGCTTGATACCAATCAATGGATACTCCCCGATGGAATTACCACTTACATGTTTGGTCATCCTGCTGTTGTAAACCAATATACAATTGATACCGTTTAACATGTCAACACAAATCCTGGTCCAAGTTCCATATTTTCTGGAATGACCTGCAATTCCTCTAAAACAAATGCTTGACTCGGAGGCTATCGTCCACCAGGTGACCAATCAGTAACATGTTTGATATCGTAAACACATCTACGGACCATACTAGGTCAGTAGCACCACATTGTCCACCTTCTAACTCTCCAGGTGCATACAGATACAGAACAAACTTGTCTCCTAAAGGTTGTAACAGTAATAGCTGTGAAATCATTTTCTGAGTAACAATGATAGTCTTTTGTCAAGTCGCATTGGCTATTTTTAATCCAGTCGTGCGTGTGACTTCATTGTTCAATGCCGCTATGACCAGTGGAAGTCTTGCTATCCATTTCTGAGACCACTCTAGCGTCATGAACAATTCATGTACGTACTGATGACCATTCTGCAAGAGTGCAATTATATCATTCCACAATAGTTTGGCCACAATGCACATTTACGTGTCCGACATACACTCGCACATTGTGTTTGGTCAACATCACAACAACAGATCTGAGAAGTTCTTTGCCAGGATCCACTTGAAACAATCATGGCCATGTGAGTGGTCCTGGTGCATCTGCGATGATGTCAACGGTTCCCCTTTGTATCTGCTGGCACTTCGACAATAGTTAGTACGTACTTGTACATGCGTAATTTACCTTGTCGATCACGGACATGATCATGTGGAAGAAACAACAAATCAACTTGATGGATGTCATTAACTGCTTTTGACATTAAAAAAACAGCCATGTGGAAACTTTCTTGGCACTGGTAGGTAAATTTGCCACAGCGTTTGTTTGGCTAACCAATGTTCGAGCAATCCCATGAGTGACCTTTGCTGCACTGGCTAACTGTTCCACGGCGGCTTCACCTCTCCAGTATCCATGTGGACTGTAGTATATTTTGGATAATGTCCATCACTTTGTGTCCATTCTTTGTTTGTATTAGTATTAATGTGCTTTTGATGAGTGCATCCAATTGCAATCTGGGCTTTCATATCTCATTTAATGACCCATCTTGCGATTGATTCTCCTAGTGATTTGAGTCATGGATAAGATCCACGTCAGTGTGTTGACGTCCGTGCATATTTATAAGCAAAGTGAAGTCTGTAACATGCGGCATGTACGCGGTCGATTATTGCTTTGCTGGATCTTGGTTGGTTATTAGAATCAAATCGTATATCCAGCCATGTGCTAGGCCCACACTAATTGTATTCAGGAAGGTATGTTTCACACTGATATTTACTCCATGGTGTCCCTGGCAACATTTTAATGCAGTCGCGATATCACCACTGCTGACATTTAAAAAAAAATAAAAGTGAACTTATTTGCTCCACATAGAGCAAGTTTCAGTAATCGCTGCTCGTCCATTACATGTTTGAACTCAAGTCGGATTTGTGGTATATGTTTTCACGCAACATGAACGCGTGATTATAGTAATAATACTGTATTATTTGGTGGCATCACGCAAAAGAAAATTCGCAGATGCTTTTGATAAAAAGAATGATTTGAGGAAAATCAATGATTTTTCCATCAAAGACTTATTTGCACAAGCAACTCCTAAACCATACAAGCATGGTGAAGGATATGTATTTTCAAGGTTAGTGCCTGCGCTAATCATTAGCCCTGCTGGTTCAGGTAAAACTCCGCTGTTGAATATGGTTGTACGTGATTGTGCCTTTGGCTGATGATCAACCATGTTATGATGTTTTAAAAGATTTTCAAAAATTAAGTTACAAAAGATCGTTGAAAAGACGACTTTATGGTCCACTGATTTCTTTTCGGTTTTGTATTTTGGCTCGTATGGACTTCCACTGCCAGTTGTAGTTGTTAATTATTTATCCAAGCACGGTGGACGACAACCACTGTTATACTCATATTCGATCATCTTGTTGTTGAAGCACTGTGTTCACTGGAGCATTCACCAACACCGGAAGCACTTACTGATTTCACATTAAAGTACGTTTAATCTTATACAGAATGTATCGTAACATTTACAGATGTTGCTCCTCTTGACGACAATGGGTTGATGTGAATCTAAGTAAATTTGCCACTGAAGCGGATTTGTTTGAGTGTACTAGTCTTGTTGTTGTTGGTGTTGATCGAGATGAGATTGTGAGTTTTGAAGATGAAACTGGCATCTTAAAACGTCAAATGTAGTCACTCAAGATATTATTGTCAAGCTCAAAGGAGACTTTGCAGTGGAAAAGTTTGGTTGAGTTCATTAACAATATGGAACCGAATATTAATCAAAGGAGAGGAAAACACTACTTTAACAGCCATAGCAAATGGTTTTCTTTTTCAGGTCCTCTTGATGGAAATGGCCTTGATAGACCTAAACGCCATATCTTGAAGGTGCGCTAGTCTCGATCATACTTGTTTATCATGGATGTAAAGGAGGGTGAAGTAGAATGGTAATCTTGAAAAATAATCAGCAGCAACTTGGTTTTGTCACCAACATCACGGATCGATAAATTTGGTTATGTTGTTGACTTTTTCCACAAATACAGTATCAAAATCATTAGTCACTGTAGATGAAATTCAATTTAAAGTACTCAACGTTTATCCTGACGGGTTCTTAACTTTCTTTGGCCTTTGTGTTTAAGATTAGATTTTATCATTATTATATAAGTAATGGAATCTGACCATGATGATGTGGTTGCAGAATATATTGATGGTGTGTTAGATCAAATGGCAGTTGATGTTGACATCAATGACAATTTTGTTCCACTTGTCGATGAATATGTGCTTCAAAGTGGCATTACTAAACCCTAATTTGAATTGTTATATAATTTTGTTAAGAGTCAAGCAGAGATTGCCCTTTCCAAGGAACCTAATGTATCACTACCAACTTGATACCAGCTTGTAATCATCGCACCTGCACGTGAAAACGCTCCATAGCTAACTGCAGCAGCAGATGCAAAGCCTCTCTGGGATTGTTTCTGCAATGGCGAAGTATCATTCACCAATGTACCCGTCTCAGTTAAGGTCATTAACAAATATTTTACACCAATGTTGACTGAATTAAAAAGCGAAAGATTTTGACTGTTTTTGAACAAGGATGCACTTGTTCGGGTAACTGTTGTTGGGTAAAAATGATCATTATATGTAAATGTTAGTGGTGTATTCAGCGTGTTTTTGAATGAAAGGGGTTCAAGACCATCAGAACGTGCAATTTGTGAGAGATTTAAGTATTCATGAAGCAGATTTAAAAAAAAAAATACAATTGTTTGACAATAATACTTGTGAAAAAGGGTCCCAGTAATTGGTTAGAAGTCCGTGTGCGTATTGTGCCTGTGCACAATGATGAGACCGGACAAGGTCTGCTGCCATACACAGGACCTGCAGTCATGGAAATCCTGGAAAAGTTTGTATATTACAGAAAGGAGTTCAAGGGCCTTGAAAAGTTTTGAAATTTTCGTAAGTCATTAAAAGTTTTGGAAAAGTCATGGAATTTGGTTATTTTGCATTTTCATTTGCCGACTTCGCCAATGCATTTGTTAGAGTCGGTTCCCCTAAAGCTTTATAGTCAGACTACATTCAGTAATCTTACAGCCAATCAAAATCATTCTACTCACGGCACTCAAAAGAGAATGACTTGTCAGATAGGATGAAGTATGCCCAAAGTTAGCTGTAAAATTTGTTTTTGTGTTTAATTTAAATGTTAGATAAGTATTAGAGGTCGTACATTGATATAGTAGGTACTCCTGAAATGGTAAAACGTCTTGGTAAAGTTTCGGAAAAGTCACGGAATTATCTTTTCAAAAGATTGTAGGAACCCTGCATACAGTTAAAAAACGCGATTGTGGAAATAATAGAAGAACTATGAATATCCTCAGTCTTTCGAACATTACAATATAATCAAAGTGGAACAGCAGCTGTGAGATAAAATTACCAAGTAAACCGTGCTAATCATGAAATATAAACTTGCATGTTTGGTCGTAGATGCCATTTGCGGTCTTGCTGTGGCAACAACAGGTGGTCTTGGTGTCACTGAAATCATGGCAACAACAACTAATTTAGGTGCATCAGTCGGAATTATTGCCGGAGCTATGTGGTGGTGGCAAATTACATTCGATATTACTGCATTCACAAGTAAACACCTAATCAAAATATTTAGCGGCCACACAGAGCAGTCTGAATACGTTCAGCAAACTCTATTCGGTGGCAATCGATGATATAATAATCATTGTAGATGAGTCTGAATCAGCGTTGATGAAAATGAAAAATCACAAACAGTTATGAGCACAAATAAAAAACAGCGTGGATTTACAGACAGAAAAAGTAAAATAACGATCGATATTGTCGCTGAATAGTCAAGTTGCCTGGGTAATATCGATTAGTACCATATAACATAACATGAATAATCAGGGTAAACAATTATGAAATCCAATGATACAAATGAAAATTCAGTCAGGTTCAGCCCATGCACAAAACAGCAAACCAGTGACCCCAATGATCATTGTTACAACTCCGTGGCTTTGCAATAAGTAACAAAAAAGAGCAAAAACTAGAAGATTTTGAAAATTGAAAATATAATTTATTTGCCCTAAAATAAAAAGTGAAAATGTAAAAATACCTTCCAGTATGGTGAATGAAATCCTAAACAGTCCTAAATGTTCTTATCAATTCCAAAGGTATCAACTAACCAGAATGAGTTCCATTGGCATTCAGATTAATCTGTAGTGTACTGATGTATCAGCAGTACAGAAAAACTACTATGATATAATCTCAGAATGTCTTTAAATGAATTTATAGCAATTCCCGAAAAGCTATTGTTATGTATATTTAATTCGTATTCGTTAGTTTTTTTTTTGTCCATGATTATATATTATGTTTAACTGTAATTTGGACCTTACCTTGTCAAAAATCAAACTCATCGTCTACCTGACCGGTAACTTTTATTTCGCAAACAAATAATACATAATTAATATTTCTCTATGAGTGTGGGTTAAATATTAGGATGATTATCAATATAGATAATATGTTTATTTGGGTCTGGGTCTAGGACCTTGGAATTCTCCCATTAAAAAAGCACAGTCTACCTGATGTTTATCACATTCTTAATTATAATTTTAATAGATTTTATCTTGTTGACAACTTAGGATGTTTTAGAAATGAACTTGTGACCCTCATCCTGGTTCTACTTTTGTGTCATAGATTTTTTCTTAATATAATCTTACTTACCTGAGAAATTACTTCTTCTTGCATTTAACATCTGAAGCAGAATCAGTCCAATGTTGTGCTCAGTATTTCGTTTGGGTGGAATTATATATTCAAAATATTATTCACTGGAAATACAAAGTGCTGAACTATAATAATCTTGGACTGGAATATTAATTATAAATTGCAGCAATTATATGTCAGGCAAGAACATCTTATATTATATTGTTGTGATTCATCAAAATACTTGGCAAATCTCCACACTACAGACCACTGGCACATCAGTATATTTGAGACTACAGGCACATCAACACAGGCAATAGTGGAACTTATTTGGAATACAACTTGAATTTAGCTGAAACTTTATACATTTGGACTCATTATAAAACCTTAGGACTAATTGGGGTTTAATTTGCATTAACATAAGTTCTTTTTAAATTTTCACTTTGTATTCTAGGGAAATAAATTAATTGTTGAATTTTACAAAACTAGTTGGCTTGCGCTCTTTTCTGCCACTTAGTTTAAGACCATAGAGTCATAACACTATTAAATATCCAATTATTTGTTGAATTTTACAAAACTAGTTGGTTTGTGCTCTTTTCTGCTACTTAGTTTAAAACCATAAAGTCATAACACTATTAAATATCCTAATGTCTTGAAATGAATGTTAGAGCACTGTAATTCCAGTGAATGATTAAATTAATGAATCCTCTCACTATAACTGAATAAGTTCCAAGACTGGTGTTACTAATAAGAATGCCTATCTTTACATTATTATTCTTTTATATAGGTAACCAATAAGCAATACATAAAACTTTGCAATAGATAATATCAACTGTCAGGAAGGGCACTTGGATTACAATAACTAACCATGAATAAGGTTAGCCTGGCCTTTCAGAACTTATGTCCTAAAGTTAGATCATGGTATGTTTAATTCAGATTAATAGTACAACTCAGCCTTGGAACTTTATGAATCAATCCACACACTACTATACAAGAATGACTAATCTTTAAAGTGCAACTTATGATTTATAAGAAAAGAAGTATTTAAAATAGTATTAACTAAATCAACTATAGTCATGAAAAGAATACACATAATATAGATATACATAACATCACAGAAATAGTATGACACACAAAATACCCAGATCTGCTAACAAGACACCAGTTAGACCTGATACATGAAAAGAACAGCAAACCACTGTTACCAGTGTAAATCCCAGGCCTAGATCTATATAAAGAAAGAATGAATTGCAGCAAGGAGGCTGAACCCTACAAAAAAGTTGGGAGGGTCCATTCGCGAAAATAAAGCTTCCTACAGAGATGAAAATATAAATGTCAATAACGCCAAACCGAAGTCTCAAACTGACCCGAAACTTTTCTATTTGAGCAGGGGAGGTGAACCCAACAAAAAAGTTAGGAGAGTCCGTTCGCGAAAATAAAGCTTCTTACGGAGATGAAAGTACAGACGTCAATAGCGTGAAACCGAAGTCTCTAACCGACCGAGACTTCTCTAATTGGGTTAGTTTTTTTGTTATTTTATTTTTTTACTTTTGTGTTTTCATCATTATGGCATGTTTGTTTACGTACCCGCTCACTCAGTCTTTGTCGTCGCCCTTCCTGCTGAAGTGTTTACCAATCCAAATGTTATCGAGACCTACATCGACCGAGGATCATGTAAATTTATTGTGATAAATCCGTGTGGGGTTGCTTGCGCTTTTGAAAAGAAGTTTTTGAATTTAATCATATCCATATCCCTGTACATCAAGTCTGATGAATGTTTCGCAGAGTATGTGTATCGACTCCATTAAACACAACTTAAATATTGCAGTTATCTCTGATCACTTTAGCTATTTGTGTATATCGCTGAGTAACATATATAACATCGGTGTTTTTGTGTCTGCCTCGAGAAAATATCCGAGCTGGACTTGATTGTTTACCCAACATCACATCATCCTATACTATGAGATTATTAATAAGTCCATCGAGATAGAATTTGGTAACGCTGCATGATGCTTGATTGGCTCTTGCTTTCATATCGCTGAGAAGTCAATGCCATCCATGTTGTACAAATATAATAAATAATATGAATTTATATTGTGTTCGATGCAGAGCATCCATCCCCACCAGTGGATTAACAACAGTAAAAACAACAAAATAAATAAATAAATAAATAAATAAAATGCGTGCGCTTACAGGCAAGTATGTAGAATGTGGTATAAACAAATACAGATTTATTTCGTCTTGTCCGACAGATTTCAGGGGTGGTGATATCGCTGCTTCACTGGGAAAATTACCAGGGATTCCATGGGCTAAATACCCAGGAGAAAAACATCTTCATGGATATAATTATTGTGGTTCTGGGACTAGACTTGATATCCGACTTGATGAACGAGACCAACCAAGACCCGGAGAGTGTCCAATTAATGCAATTGATCAAGCATGCCTCGTTAATGATGTTGCATATAAAAGTAAAGATTTACAACAACGACATATTGCAGATGTGAAGTTGATTCACGCGTTAAATTCCATAAAAAATAAATCTCTCAGAGAAAAACTTGCCATCTTCCTAGTAAATTCTGTGATGAAAGGTAAACTAGTGCTAGGGGCTGGTAATTAATCAGAGATAACTCTTATAATGGAATCGATTTATTATAGCCCAAGAGGATATTGGAGGAGTAGAGCAGCGATTACTAAACTTGCTGAAGCAGCAAATGTCGCACGTTCTTTTGCTGAAAATTGCTTATTACGACGGGCAATATGGCAAATTTATCTACCACCACCTAAAATTATTCAGTACGCACATTTTGATGACAGCGTTCCCAGTGAAGTTCATCAGGTAGACATTTTGTTTTTACCACATAATACTATTAAAACACGTAGATGTAAATCACGCGCATACAAATACGTGTTAACTGTCGTTGACGCTGCAAGTAGATATAAAGAAGCAGAACCACTATCAACAAAAACAGCAACTGAAGTTGCATCTGCTTTTGAAAGAATTTATCAACGAGGATCCGGACCACAAGGTGGTCTACGATGGCCACAGCTACTACAGGTTGATCCTGGCAAAGAATTTCTTGGTGCAGTATCATCTCTGATGAAGAAACTTAATGTCAAAATCAGACGAGGACATACCGCAGTTAATCGCGATCAGGCAATTGTTGAACGATTTAATTGAACACTTGCTGATAGATTATTTGGATATCAATATGCGAAGGAAATATCTACAGATAAAAGATCTTGTGAATGGGTTGCAAGACTGCCAAGTGTGATAGCTGCATTAAATAATGAAATTACTCGTGCGACTTCTATGAAACCCATTAATGCGATCACAAAAAAAAAAATATACCAATACAACGACGTGATTCTTCTTCAAAACAACCAGTGCTAGGTAATGTAAATGTAAGATATTTATATGAACCTGGTGAACTTGAGGTTGGTTAAAAAAAGAGCAACTGATCCTATTTGGAGTGTGACCACGCATAAAATTTCCAGCGTGGTAAGATCCACAGGTAGACCTGCAATTTACAGACTAGATTCAACTGCTCCTCAGCGTGGATTTGTACGTGAACAATTAAAGTAATTCCTGAAGATACAAAATTACCACCGACTTCACTTCTGTAAAAGCAAAACATCAACACCGCTACGTTAGTTACGCTCAAGACAGGTCAACATCATATTTTCGCGTGTGTGACCGAGATTAATATTAATTCTATCCATGGTGAATTGTCTTCGATCATTATTTGAATACTGCCATAACATTACTGTATCACAACTCGCACAATTATTATTCTGTCGTTGTTTCAATGTCATAATAAACTCAACGTCGATGACAAAATCACGTTTATTTTTTTTTGTCAGATTGTCGATAACCAGCTAATTACTTCTCGACAACTTTGTTGTTGACTTCAGTATCAGCAGTGATAATTTCATCGATCATCATACGATCCATTACAACCCTTCGTAACTGAGATATTCTCCTGACTCTCGACACTGCTAGATAAACTAAATTCGAAAATTCGATCCTATCATCGACAATCCAGATATTAGTATCAGAATAGTTAAACCCTGCGATGAGTGGATTGTTATTGTGTATCCTAGCGTCCACGGAGTTTTGTCCATTGTTAATGTGCTCTCAACGGCATTCACATCAACAACAACAATATCATTACGAACGAGGTTTTGTTTCTCATTCGTTCCTGGAATATCAACCTTAATATATTGTTTTCGTGTATCTGCTGGGCGATAACAAAGCGGCACAGGTAAATCTGAAAACTTTTCTTTATGTAACAGAAATATTTTTTGCTGAAGCATATCACGAACTATCTTCCTACTTGCAACTATCAAATCAGCAGGCTTCCATAAATTCCAAAAATCATTCATCGTAGTCTTTGGAATTACTTCACGCATTATTTCACATTGAATTTTATTTGGCTGCAGTCTGATTAATCTTTTAAATTCTTTCATTTGTTCATCAGTACCTCTATGATCATTAGTTATCTCCTCATACTAATCTACGAACTTTTTCAGCCATTCGTGCGGAGGTGATCCAACAAAAGGCGGTGGTTGACTATGATCCCCACACATGATAACATTAACAACCAATCAAGAAATATTTCCAACGATACTATACATATTTCATCCCAGATAATAATCTTAGGAATATATTTCTCACCCATTCGTTGTGAAGTCCATTCATCTCCTTTCCATCGAAAGAAACTATGATACGTACACGAATTAACTCCTCGTTCGCTCATTTCTCTGGCGAGTCTATGTGTGGGTGTCAAAACAACCACATCAAAATTTTTAAATAATTCAATCGCACGTGTTGTTTTACCAGAACCTCCAGGTCCATTGAGGGAAACAGTCTTATGTCTGGTCACAGGATCATATACAGATGGAGCCGATGATAATTCTGATAAATGATTATTTTTACAATAATTATCCTCGGAAACATAATCAGCAGATTTAGAATAACTAAGTATCATTTCTCGTTTTATTCTCCATTCGCCCTATGATGCATCATTTCCAATTTTTAACTGTCTCAGTGATTCCGTGTATTTTTTATTGATATAAAATGAATATGTTGCAACTCTAACTGCGGTATCAGAAAATCTATTTATCATCGATAATAAATTTATCGAAACATACGCAAGCATCGAAGATCTTAAATGAGTGAACTGTGGTGATTCATCTTCAGTGTAGCTCACGATTGTACCTAATTTAGTTCCATCAGATAAATAAGCATTTTCTCGACTTATAAAAATGTTTCTTTCGGTTGAATCGGCAATTATAAAATCGAGTTCAGCATCATCGATGATTAGTCTACAACAATGTCGTTTGTGATCCTATGATCCTCCTTGCGTAAATTTACCAATTATTTTTCTGCCGATATCTTTTGAAATTCTATTCTCAAAATCAGTTATATCAGGATTTTCTTCATCAAAGTATTTCCTCTGCCGTGGTAACCAAACTTGTTTCTGCGGACGATATGATATAATTGCTTCACTGAGCGTCCATGACACCAAAATTCCCGTATCAAGCATGTATGTAACTAAAACTATTGTAGCCCACATTTTTCTGAAAAATGTCTCCAAACCAAACATAAACAACTGGATGGAGATTCCGTGCTAACTCAAATGACTCAATGCATGCAAATCCGGTCAGGTCAAAATCTGGTAAGGGTCCATTTATCGCAACTCTGGTCATCTCGTGTGTTGAATGTCCAAATCTTTTGAAATATTCAGAACATTCTCCGTATCCAAGAAAACTTCCAGGATAACATGCAACCATATCAACCGATATAACATCTTTATAATCGTATTTAGTATTCCATAATCCGCCATGTCCGTATTCGATACAACTGCGTTGGATATCTTCAAGAAATTCTAATCGTGTTGGTTTCCATGAATTTTCTTCTGAGCAGCATGTGCAGCGACTGACGGAACGGTAAAACAATTACTGAGTAATCGTTCGACAGTGATTTCATCACCGCCATCAGCGCCGATTTCATCGGTGTTCGTGTATTTCAACGCAAGATTTTTCATTTCGTCGTGAGAGATTCTGTACGATAAATATCTTCCATTAGGCCTTACAAACTGATCATAGCTTACAGATTCTGAACTCTGAAACAACCACAGAGATACAGGGTCACTCTTACTGATATTTCTGATAAAATCAAACATATCGCCGCTATAGAATTTAACAGTTCGATCTCGTGGAAATATTGTTATGTCCGAAGTCCACGCAAGTGCATTATGATCGATAATCTCTATCGAAGCTCCATTTTTTTATATTTCGATTCGTATAAAATCTCTCCGGTTAATATCTTCACTCTTATTGGAAATCTTAATTTTTTTCCAGTTCAGCAACGTCGCTGATAGACGCTCCAGTATCTTTAACTGTTTCTGCCCACTCATTTATTTTTTTACGCTTAGATCCGTTAAACCGTTTCCTCGTTTCGCGTTTGTGAAATGTTCTGTAACTCTCTCAGCAACACAATTTAATGACAAAAGTCACCACGAGAAATTTTCATCGGTAGAAGTTTATCGACGTTAGGTTTATCATTCAGTGGATATATCGCATAAACAACTGCCGTTACAGGATACGCTCATTCATAATAAGGTCTATCAATTCAGTCAGTATTCCTGGTTTTGAATTTTTATTTAACGTGAACAATATTTCCAGTGTGACCCGACGAGAAGTAACGCGAACAGGATCACGTTTGTCACGGATAATCCATGTGTCGTCGTCTCGTCGCTACGATAAATTTTATTCTAAAAATATATTTTCGTGCAGCGTCGAGATAATTAATAATTGTCGCTGCTCGTTTATCATTCATTGTAGCATCGACAACACCACAGGCGTCGCGTACAATTTTGAATGTTGACTACACATGAACTGCACCATCATCGTGAAATTCTCTCTTGGCTTCACTGAAACGATTGATTAGAGTCTTATTCGTTAAATCAACCAAAGCTCGCCTTGGTAATTGAAGGTTATTCTGTCGAGATCGAATCTGGCTTTAGAGAGGTTAATTGCAGATAATCTCGCAAATTCCTCCATATTATAATTAAGGCAAATGTATATTTAAATTGAAGATTATATATATATATATATATATATATATATATATATATATATATATATATATATATATATATATATATATAATGATTGAAGCAAA
Organism: Megalonaias nervosa; assembly: GCA_016617855.1. Classification (NCBI taxonomy): domain Eukaryota; kingdom Metazoa; phylum Mollusca; class Bivalvia; order Unionida; family Unionidae; genus Megalonaias; species Megalonaias nervosa. Next base: position 124,196 of record JAECUM010006057.1, read on the forward strand.
GAATAAATGCAAGTGACTTGTGATAGGTTCTTCACTTCCTTGTAACAGGGCATGCGTAAATGAATTCTGTGGATGTCACATGCAAAATGTTCATAGGGGGAGTTTAGGTCCAAAACCGTGCTTGAAATGTGGTGTTGGGGTCAGAGGAAAAACGCAGTTGTATGTAAAATACGTTGGTAAAAAATACAGGGAGCTGAAACGATATTATGATAAAAAAAATTAATACCGATGGCATTGAATCTCCGATAAAAACGACGAAGACTATCTCGCCAAATTTTCACGTCAACAACAAAATAATTTAGACAAATAATATTATTATATAAATGGAGCAAAATGCACTTGTGAAACATCCCATCGTTGAAAATTGTGAAGCATCTCATGATGGTGTAATTAGACACTATCGATTTAAAAAAAAAACAGTCGGTGTTGTAAATAATGATGGTTGTCTCAGATTTAATGTTGGAAAAGAAAGATATTTATCTCAAAGATTCAGGTATGAATGTTTTCATGGTTCGATCAAAGACGGACTTGTGATCGATCATGTTAATGGCAATAAAATTGATAATTCTTTGGGAAATTTACGATTTATTACACAGAGTCAAAATTGTAAATGTGGTAAAACCGGCGTTCATTGAAATTCTCCTAGGTCAGTCGTATCTATGAATGTAGAGACAGGCAAAGAAATAATATTTCCTTCGATATATGCAGCTGGAAAATATTTTGATATTGTAACACCTTCAGTACAACATGTCACAAATAATATAACCTAATCAGCATTTTCCAGGAATATAATCTTGCAAGTGCGTAATATTATATGACTGCTTGTGCACATAAATCCAGGTAAGTTATTTTTAGCTCTACAGGTAAGACTACAGGAGTATATAATATAGGCCTACATGTACTTTCACCTCCCGCGATTATTAAATGCTGACATTTTATATAGTATATTTTATACAGTGTTTAAAAAATTGAAATAAATCCACACTGTAGTTGACGCAATTATACAACAATTTTGATTTATTCAGTATATACTGATCACTTGTAGGAACCCTCCATAAGTGTAACCTGAGTATGAATCATGCACCTGTTGCATGTGACAAATCCAGGTAAGTTAGTTTTAGCTCTTACAGGTAAGACTACAGGAGTGTATAATATAGGCCTATACATGTACTTTAACCTCCCTGCAGAAAATATATGTGAGATTATCGAAAGCAGATATGTTATACAGTATATTTAAGGAATTGAAATAAATCCACGCTACAGTATACATATTTATTATTAAGTATATTGATCTCGTGTAGTTTGCCTGCTGATACAGCATAGATAACTTTGTAATAATTTTTGAAACGTATATTTGTATGAATGGGTCCGTGTAACATTGTTAGAATGTTGGATTCTCATAATGAGGCCTGGGGTTCTAATCCTGTGACAGGCGTATCGTCAACAGTGGCGGCATGATGCCAATTGTTTCTGATATAGTGGTGGTGGGGGGACTGCCCCAAAGGATTTCATGTACACCTCTCACCACGTCGAACAACGTGGTGGGTGCTGTTTTGCACTCACCCCGGGATTTGATTGAGGTACCAGTACGTGAAACTGGTGTCTCCCAAAATAAACAGTAGCGTGATGTAGCTCTCAATCTCACTGAAGGGTACCCCACACAGTGACATTCAGAAAGAATATCGCCAGAAAGAAAATTATGAAGGGTGCCGTAAGAAAGATAATAAAGGCATCAATGAAGGAAGGGACCCTAATCAGAATGATTACTGGCAAATGAAGGGACCCCGTGCTACTGTTTATTTTTGATATAATATTTATTCTTATTTTTATTCTGATTCAGATTTATTTTTATTATTTATTTTCTGATTAATTTTTATTTTAAACAAATATTTATTATATAATGAATTCCAAAAATATTAATGCAATTATTTCTGAGATTAAAAATTAAATGATGAGGATATAGAATTATCTGAACAATTGGACCCTGAAAAAAATTATAAAAGATTGTTATCACTAAAAATATAATTTTGAGTACCATTTACCCCATCGATGTAGTGAGTTTAGTCCGATTTTGATTTTTAGTCAGATATTTACCTCATCGATTTTCAGAGTTTAGTCTGATTTTCAGCCTCGATCTAAGTCGAGGAAAGTAATATTTCATTATAATATTTATTCTGATTCTGATTCAGATTCTGATTATAATATTTTTTTTTTTTTTATTCTGATTCTGACTCTGATTTATTTTTTTTCCAACAGAAAGTAGTTAGGATCTCACATACAACCGTATTGCCAGAACTTCTTGACGTAGGTCATGTAAGTGGCTGGCCTGGTCAGTAGGTTTAAAATGTATCCGTGATAATAGCGGATTATGACATCGCAGATAAACTGGGTTAACGGGCACCGACACAATTAAAAACCCAGGAGGTACTTCAAGTGTAAATGAATATAAGATATATTCTTGCTGTGCCTGCCTGGATTTTTCAGTATCTACTTGATAACTTCCATCAATAGTATCATGCACCAAATTAACTGCACCTGGAGATACATTCCGACCACCGCTGTCTGGATCATTGTTATGTTTGAGAATAATTGCCGGAGGGGATATTTGTTTCCATGCTTCTCTGATCTTTGGAAAGTATTCATTGATGATATCATTAACTGATTTTTTCAGTTCATCAGCATTATATTCTGGTATTATAAATGTTTGTAATTGTTTTTCTGTTATCGCTTAGTGTCTGAAAAACAACTCTAACCGTTAATTTTCCGCCTGGACGAAGATCAGCTAAATCATCACCAGTGACAATCACTGTTTCAACAACAAATCGAGCAACATACCAAAGGTCAAATATGACTCGATTCAGATGTTGTATTACTGCAATAATTTATTGTTTCATCCTGCACGTAGTTGGTCAACAACTGTCGCAGTTGGGCGAGTACACGAATGTATTCAGGTTTAATGGAGTCAGAAAATGATTTAATTATTTCTTCGTTAATGGTTGGAGGACCTCTGGTGATGTCGATGGGGAAGAAATAATAGTGCTCTCTTCTACTACTATCAGGATAATATTTTATCACACCTTCCGCTGGATTACTATCTGTGTCAATGGGTTTATTGCTTTCCAAATTCTGCCATATATCAGTTTTTCTGTATTCTGGAAGTGACATAAATATTTGCTTGTCTGTGGTGAAATCATCACGTTTAGGTTCTGGCGGACCTTCATATGTCGGTGGAATTCCTGGCCATCCTAATACAGTTCTGATTGATGATAGAAAAAAAACTATGGCGTAGTCTGGTGTTGATATTTCTATCGCAGCTGATAATGTTGGCTCATGAACCGTAATAGCTATTTTGGATTCTCTTCCTGTGATAGATTTAATTCTGCATTGGAATTCATCATTAATCTGTTCGGTTTGATAAATGCCCATAGGAATACCTACAACTTGCCAATCAGGAGTTCCATCAGGTTTATTTTTATAAGAAAACACTAACGAATTATTTGCAGACAACCCACCAGATGACTTTGATCTAATATTTAGCCAGCTGTGATATACTCATAATTGTGCTAATACTATTTCTTTTGCTGGAATTGCCGTTGGAAAGACCATGTCGAATTCAGGATTAGTTGAGCTCGTTGATATCATCGTAGTCATTGGCAGTGTTGTATTAGCGACGATTTGTTGGAGGAGTTCTTGTGGCGTAGTGATTTTATTACTTACTTACTGATTTAAATTAAGATGACTCTATCCTTGACTTTGTCAAGGGGTTTTGATTTCCAGTTGCCAGACCAGAGGTGTCGTGGTAGACCCCTGATTTGTAAATCAGGAGCATTCTGCAAATTCCTGATCTGATATTATTCCATCATTGAGCTCTGATGATATCGGCGATGATAATTTGGCGTGTGCGTGTGTTGCCACTGATAGCAACATTTGATATTCATGTAATTTATCAGCGGCACACGTAGATATATTTTTTTGCAATTATATGAAGAATACCAGCAACACCGGTTATAACTGCAACACTAATTCCCAGCGCTGGCAGCGCTATTTTGTATGTGGCTGATAATGATCAGATTCCGGCAACTATGGCAGATGCAGAATAAAAAATTATATCAGTAACAACGACACGTATACGATATTTTTTTTTTTTTATTTTTTACTGCATACTTGTCTATGATATTTTTCAGTTGGGTCTGTAACAAACTCACTTGTTGGTATCTGTATTTGTTTACATCTGACATATACTCTTTATTAAGTAATCAATTGAGGTGTTTCGGCTACAAATTCCATACACAACCAGTAAGATGCTGTGGTTATTTTTTTATCAGATGGTTCCATTATAAATATTTCTTCGGTATCTTTATTTAACACAATAGATACGGTTCCAAAAACATTATCAGTTGAATGATGCCATGGATACGCAGCGCTGAACACTGACAGCCTGTACACACCAGTGATATCGGCAGTATGCTTGATAGTGTTATTTTGCTGTGACCATGTTGATGATTCTGATGATACTGTGTAAACCACGTTGGTGATCTGCTTGTGAAGAATTTTAATCAGATTAATTTTTTAATGATATCAGGAATTCCACTGATAAAATTTCCTGGTTTTTTGTTAATTTCAGAGAGTTTTGTGTTAATGTCAGAAAGTTTTATATCAACGACTGATGGATTTCCAAAGAAATCATCAACTGTCCTATCTACTCACTGAGAATTTCTACGAACATTTAAAAACATATTCAGGTCAGCGTCATATTCAGATCGCAATGTGGTTAATTTGTCATCAATTGTAGTATCTTTATCATCTACATATTTCTTTGTTGCGGCATTTTCATCACCTGTTGGTTCTCTTAAAGCAACGATTTTATTTCCATTCATGTTGAATTTACCTGTCATTGTATCATCGGTGGATCATAAACGTTCAGGAACACTTTTTTAAATTTCATCTCTGGTAGTTGCGATTGACACGTTTGAATCTCTGATTCTACCGCCGTCAGTAAATACTGGAATATTATCCGTGGTAGCATCGAGAACTCTACGAATTATGTCGATGCTCTTAATATTACTCGTCTGCAAAACTCCGTATTTATCCTTAAAAATAACAATTTCATCCCGGTCAACTCCAGAGAGGTTCATAATATCAGCAAGATCATCTCTAGTAGCGTACTTCAATAAATCAATATCATCTTTTTGTCTTGTCTTTGATGGAGGATCTTCCATAAATATCAACCTTTATACGATTAGTGATTATTTAAAACAGAACTCGTGTACGTATGTACAACTTTATGAGGTGCGTCGGAAGATTTTGAAATGGCATCGAGTACAGCAAGTGATTCACTGTCACATATTGACGGATCAGTTATTGTCTGTGATGGTAATGTTGAATACTATACGGGAACATTCTGCACAGTGATTTTATCGCTGCTAAGGTATTTTAAAAATTCCTTCGGTGGTGCCAGTCCATACAAATCACAATAAATAATTCCATGTGGATCAATTGCATATGCAACCCAGTGAGTACATGGACCAGAACTTCCATCAAGATTGATGATACTGGTTTCAACACGATTTGGTTGCTTTGGTAATTGATCACGCATAAAAACACCTCTGAAATTTTTTATATTTAATCATTCAGAAGCATCATGTAAATCAAACTTGGACATGGGAAGGATACGCTTTGCATCTAATGATATGTCCCGGGAAGTCTTAGACCTTTTCCGTACCACGAATGAGGGGTTCCTGGCAGTCTTAGACCCTTTCCTTTCTTTTTTTTTTTTTTTTGTTGAAGTTTTTATTTCTTGTCCTGTTGCTTTCTTTAGTGGCATCCCAGCAGCAGTTCCAACAGCACCAAGTGCAGCTGCTTTTGCAACAGGTGGGGCTGCAGCAGCTATTAATGCTGGTGTAGCTGCAACAAGTGGAAATATGCCACCAGTCTTGACAATGTCACTAATGGCACCCGCAGAAAGATCAAGTCGTTCACCACCCTTTGATCGTTTGGCGTCATTGAACTGCCTGAGTTGACGTTCAGTCGGTGATAGTTTATTCGGACCACCTGAGATCTGTCCTCGTTTCAGTGATATTGTTGTTCCACAGTCCTTTTCTGACGCTGATTGTAGTTTTTTAATCTGACCAGGAGTCAGAGTAACACTAACATGATGATATGACATTATAATCTGATGATCGATTTAATTACTGATCGCTCGTGATCCAATTACATATTTTCTACTGGGGCATCAATGACTCTCATTCGTCCACCAACACCTTCAAGCAACATTGTTTTATCTGAGAGTATAACAGCAATTGCTCTGTAATCAGCAATAGCTCTTCTTGTAACATGAGCTCGAAAGTGTATATCAATGACAGATTGCTTAACTAAATCCAAATGTTCCAGTGAGAAATAATAGATTGGATACAGCGTTGTAAAATCTAGTTGTGATATTTGAAGACCAGAATGAATATTTTGATCACATCCCATGAACGTCGTCAAACGATGATATGCACGTGCAAGATGATTACTTTCACAATTTAATAATATATCTTTGGATGGTTCTTGATCTCCATTTATTCTCAGTGAAACTTCAGGAACACCAAGTTTGTCAAATATCTGTGTACTTTGTGTTTGTGAGTTTTCTCGCACAGTGTCTTGGAAAGCAACAAATATATATCGCAGTACAGAGACATCTTGCTGTGATGCTATCTGCCATGTGAATAAACCGTTAATGTTGCTTTGAATAGCATCTGTGGTCAACGTCAACCATGATAATGTTGATTTGCTGCCGCTGTCCATAAAAGAGAGTAGCCGTTGTTCTTCGGTTAGTGATGGAGTCATTACTGGCATCCACAATGAAAGTTTTGTCAGTATTACTTTACCAGCATCACAGACAGGGCGCCAGATTGCATCGTCATCGGTAGCTTTTCTTACAAGTACAACTGTATGCTTGGCTCTGAAAATAACCTTTCTGACATGTCTGCAAAATCTGAAAATATGTGACAGTGGAATTGCACATGAAAATGTTCTACTTCCACTTTTCAGCACTAAACGACGTGTTCTGAATCCTAAGTTGAATTCTGGATTAGCACCATGAAACACCAGCCACACATCAGCGTCAGCGTTGTCGGTATTGTTTCTTGGTCGTCTTATATTGTACTGTCTGTTGTCAGGGTGGTCAGTAGTATCCTTCACAAACATCATTGACGGACCAGCTGATCTTGAATAATCGTCGCTGTATCTTGCAAGGCCAAGTATCGTCTTGGGAACATCGATGTCTTTCTGGATTGATTCAATATTTCTTCCATCAATCATGTACGTAGCACTGTCGAACAGCACCATAATGCCATTATTAGCAAAACCAGCCCTAACAACAGGTCCATATTCAGTATCATCTGTTCATAACATTTCACCTTCTACTTCAATAAATGCTTCAGCAGGTAAGAAAATATCTGCTTGTATCCTGAACCTGTAATTCGATTCTTCCATGCTGATTTGGCTGTCGTGCGTCATAAGAATAATATTGATAATCACGCATCGATTCATCTTTGAGAACTGGTGCGTCCATGTCAAATGCGGGATCAGATACACGCTTGAACATTTTATTATATTTGTTATCGTCTAACACGAAGATCACTTCCTGCTATCAGACTAGCAGTAATATTTTTTTCTTCTTCTGACGTGGTACACCAGCCATCGATGGCAACGCCATTGCTGCTAGTTTTTCATTTGCAGCTTGATTTATTATTTTACTAACATTTATAGGCATAACTTCTGTGCTGGGTAATTTTACTGGCTGAGGTTTTACCGGCTGAGGTTTTCGTCGTACTAATCGTGCTAGTCTATCCTTGATTGCCGAGAATGCTTTATCAGCAACATTACCAACTGCACCTTTATCACGAACAACATCAATAGCTTTCATCCCCAGTTGCTTTGCAATCGGTATTGCTTTCGGAGCTATCCTTCTAAATAGACCCTGAACAATATCATCGAGTCCATCTCCGTAGTACGCTTTATATTTAGGTAATCATGAATTTATCACCCTGACCATGGTCGGTCCACGGTGAGCATTATGTATAATCATCTTATTTTCTTGTCACTGATTTAATTGTATACCTTAATCAATCACTGGGTTAATCATCGGCGATTTCATCGATGAGGGATCGATAAACATTAATATCCATGATACCACCTGTAAATAATCACTGACAAATAGCAGCTGCTTCATTAATGATTTCTGGGGAATTATTACCAGCTCGTTTTCCGCCAATCAGAATGTGTAGTCTGTTCACGTCGGCAAGGACATTATTGGGACATGGAGATATAAGACCACTTCCCCTGGTACCTTTACCAATACCACTTCTGGTTGTTTCTTCTTCCTCAACACAAGGTGGTCTGAATAGTGATTTTTCTGATGATAATATATCTCCGAATAATGGCGCTCTTTTAACCTCTTCGACTTGTCTCTCAAAATCTTCAAAATCATATTTATGATTATCGGTGACTCTAGATATACCACGGGACTTTCGAAATACAAAAGGAATCCCGATTTTTTTTTTTCTGAAACACTGGTGGTATCTGGGTCTATCACGATCTGGATATCCTGTTGCGGCAACTGCTACAGGTTTTTCTCGAAGTATCCTACGACCCTCTTCGGTAAATTGGGGTGGTGGTTTTGGTTTTGGTTTTGGCGTAACAAGATCCATCACATCGCCAACCTCCTCATGAACTTTATGAACACCTTCAAGTACTTGTTGTACTTCTTCTTGTAATTGTGGCTGAGCAGCAGTTATTTCAGCCTGAAGTTCTCGCAGAATCTTTTTTGTTTTCTTAGTTCTTTCTGCTATTTTTCCAGTTGCCTTAGCAGTTTGCTCCAGCGTGGAAAGAAGACCTTTAGTAGCCTCTGTAACCGGTTTAAATAATTGTTCTGTACCTTCTGCAAAATTCCACCTGAGACTCCTGATGCTCTTGTAATTTTTGTTTGAATTAATCACGGACGGGGAAATATTTCTTAATTGCCTCTAGTCACTGTCAAGCTAATTTTGCTGTGTGAGATTCCATTATTGATATAATAATGATTTAATTAAGCACACCCACATAGAAGCAGGGAGGGCGATGACAAAACTGAGTGAGTGGTTTCATAAACAAACATGCCATAACGATGAAAACATAAAAGTAAAAAAATAAATTAACAAAAAAACTAGCCCAATTAGAGAAGTCTCGGTCGGTTAGAGGCTTCGGTTTGACGTTATTGACGTCTGTATTTTCATCTCCGTAGGAATCTTTATTTTTGCGATCTGACCCTCCTAATTTTTTTTTTTTAGTTCACCTCCCCTGCTCAAATAGAAAAGTTTTGGGTCAGTTAGAGATTTCGGTTTGACGTTATTGACATTTATATTTTCATCTCTATAGGAAGCTTTATTTTTGTGAATGGACACTCCCAACCTTTTTGTAGGGTTCACTCTCCCTGCTGCTTGAATCTAGGAGACTTCTTAAATGATCTGACAGTATCAATTTATTTAATAAGATTGAAAATTCTGGAAAGTATGGACACCTAACACCTCACTAAGGAAGACTCCCTGAAGTTCCATACTTCCACAACTTTTATGAATATGTCTGACACCATAATACAATAGGATTACAGAGATTTGAAGGATAATTGTCTTCTATTTATATAACATGACACACAGTTCTTCTGAAGACCTTTTTCATAATCTACAGCAACTTTTCAAGAAATACTGATAAGGCTATTTGTGAAATGTCCATCATCATGCATGTACATAAGAATTTCTTGCAGCCAAATTGTTCATTTTACTGTACCATGTACTACATCAGTAATCAAAAAGGTTTATTTAAAGATTTCCCTTGAAGTGTCAAAGTAAGTCACTAAGCTTTGTGAATTTGTGCTAGGTAGAGTGATTGTTAATAATGATATGTTCCTTAAGATATGTGTCACTTTCAAAACTTTCAAAACTTTGAAAGTTGTGATTTGGTTGGTGAAGTGCAAGGTAAACAGAATATGACCTTATTTTGGTAGGCCTGTGGAGATCAGGTTTTTATCAGATCGTGTAAATCAAATGGAGAACATGAAAGCACACAAGAAAATTGAACAACAGACACAAATCTATTTTGACAGTGATAGATGTGTTTTCAAATAAGCTTGGAGAAAGAAAGTTAAGAAATAAAGATATGACATACATGACACACTCAGAAATTTAATATCAGTAATACCATACTTGTTTTATTGTGGGCGTGTGTGAAGAACCTCATATATTTTTTGGATACCATGTTGTAATGTTCAACATCCTGTACATAAAGATTAGCCGCTGCCTCATCGGTCAATGAGTCAATTATTAATCATCTTGTGTGCTATATTTTTCATGAACATTATGAACATACTCTGACCAGTTTTTATCACTTTAAATTAGCTCTCTCTTTCTTTAATATTGTATACAATTGTGCCATACTCATGATGTATGTCTTGTAATTTTTTCCCCTTGTAAGGGTGTTAAGTTCTTTTAATTGGATTGTTTTATTTGTATTCAAATAACAGTTTCTCAGCAGGTAAGGGTAGGTAATTTATTTTAGGTTTGCTATCCTAGCTTTTTGCAGTCTACAGACTCATCTGCCAATCAGTTTATTCACCTTACCTATTTTGTAAATTGTGACATTTTTTTAATACATGTAAGGAGGTTGGACACTACTTCTTTACTTTATCTACCATGCTTGGTTATCAAAAACTCAAGTTCTTTCTCTTTTATATTTCAGATATCCTTCCTTCAATTTTCCCTTGTAATTAGCATCATATCCTACTGGTTTATTCTAACTTTTTAGTAGTCCCTTGCTGGGTTTAAGCCTGGTTGACTATACTATTGTTTTCTTTTCTATCCTAAAACTTATCAATACTTCTATTTAACATTTAATCTCAGTGAAACACTCAGGTAAGGTGTCTTTTTGCTGAATAACTATATTAGCACAGACTTAGTCCACTCTTTTTTCTACATGTATATGAAAACTTTCAGTATCTTTATTTCATGAACATTGTCTAAGCAGAGCATTGGTAAGTGTGGCAACAGATATCTCTAGAAAATACAAACAGTCCTTGGTGTCACTTCCCTCTAGTCTTTCATTGCATGATAACAGATGGCTGTCCATTCTTAACCTCCTTCAGATGAAATATGGGATCTCACAGATAGTCGACAAACCTACAAGGTGAGGAGAGTGTTATCCTAATCTACATTATGCAAAAAAGTCTGGATTCTCTTTCTTTGAGTCCCTTGGGTTTCAGGAAAAGATTACTCATCTTCAAGGATTAGTGGACCCTCTCCTGCAGAAAGGTATAACAGCTGGAAAGTTTTTACCCTCCCATTAAGAATGAGCAGCACCCTCTCTTTTCCACTAGGATAGAGGGCTAGTCACATCCTCCCATTAGGAAGAAACAACACTCTTTTGTATCTAAAAGAACAGAGAGCGACTCACACCCACAACTTGGAGGTAGCACCCCTCTATTGTGTCCCAAAGGGCAAAATAAATCATGCCCACTGCTAAGTAAGGGCTGTTTGCGAGTTGCACACCTCATAAGGGGGAGCAGCACCCTTTCAGTCCCAGTGCAATGACCTGTTGATGAAGATCTAATCCCCTGAGAAAGAGAATACTATCAGATCTGAGGATGGATTTTCCTACAGGTCTGAGTGGCCTGTAGACTCCTTGCATGGTGACCACTCACCAGTTACTGAGCACTTGGAATGGGTCTTTGGAGACAACATGGTATGTAGACAGGGATTGGGCCAAGTCCCCTCCCCCCCCCCTCCAGACTATCATTTTATTTTACGCAGGATTAGGAGTCAGCTTACAGATGCCATGTTAGGGCAGAGGATTGGACATCCCCCCTTCCCTAATATTCCTCTAAATTCCTATAGGATCTGAGGTGGAAGCGATTGTCCCTTTCCCTGCATGCAGGTAGTGCCAGCTGACCTTAAACCTACATTGTTGTCGATGT
>JAECUM010006059.1:0-119898 GCA_016617855.1 Megalonaias nervosa
TTGACATGTACTGTATAATCATACTTCTCCCAGTTTTTGTTCTGCAGTAGTGCAAAGTCATCAACATAAATTTCAGTGAATAGATTTTCCTTTGCCTTTTAGAGAATTACTCAATTATTTAACTGAGGTCACTCTTTACCCATGAAATCAAATGTGTTAGTCCAAACTACACACCTGCTAAATTGTCCATTTCAAGTACATCATGATGGCAATACCTCTGACTTCCAGTCACAAGTCCCCCTCCCATATAACTAGCTGATAACACATGCAATATTTTGTTAATTTAACTGACTAGGTTGGATCTTGCATGGTAAAGTATATAGCACAAAGATTCTTTGTGGAACAAACCATCTTATTATAGAAGGGTCTTACTGCATGCATTATTACATGAAAAAATGTGTCTTCACGACTCAAATCCCCAAACCAACCTAAACCAGGAAAGAGATTAAATACTGGTTATTTTGAGCTTATATTATATGGATGTATTTCTAACAAAGATGCCTATCATCAATTTCTTGATTCTAGCATGAACAGTACCTGAGAAATGAGTAGACAATTCAAAATATAACACACATCAGTAAAGCATAAAATACGGACCTTAAACATCAAATACAAAATGTAACACACACCACTGAAGCATAAAATATGGACCTTAAACATCAAATACAAAATTTAACACACATCAGCGAAGTATAAATTATAGGCCTTAAACATCAAATACAAAATATAACACATCAGTGAAGCATAAATTATGGGCCTTAAACATCAAATACAAAATGTAACACACATCAGTGATGCATAAACTATGGGCATTAAGCATCAAATACAAAATGTAACACACATCAGTGAAGCATAAACTATGGGCCTTTAACATCAAATACAAAATGTAACACACATCAGTGAAGCATAAACTATGGGCCTTAAACATCAAATACAAATTGTATCACACATCAGTGAAGCATAAACTATGGGCCTTAAACATCAAATACAAAATGTAACACACATCAGTGAAGCACAAACTATGGGCCTTAAACATCAAATACAAAATGTAACACACAACAGTGAAGCATAAACTATGGGCCTTAAACATCAAATACAAATTGTATCACACATCAGTGAAGCATAAACTATGGGCCTTAAACATCAAATACAAAATGTAACACACGTCAGTGAAGCATAAACTATGGGCCTTAAACATCAAATACAAAATGTAACACACAACAGTGAAGCATAAACTATGGGCCTTAAACATCAAATACAAAATGTAACACACAACAGTGAAGCATAAACTATGGGCTTTAAAGACAATAAATGCAGTAAAGGAGTAGCGCTTATCAAGATGCATCTCCTCACAAAGTTTAGTAATTTTAGAAAGTACAGTATGAATAGAGCATGCCTAAATTTCATGTGGCCATCAGCTTAAATGCAAAACAACCTAAGCCAGTAAAGGATGAAATAAAGGTCACAATGAGCTTCTTTGTGCTGTAAGGGTGTATTATTAACAGAAATGCATATCTTTAAAAATTTCCTGATTCTAGCAAGAACAGTCCTGAGAAAAGAACATCCAATACAAAATGTAACTTAAGTCAGTTAAGTGTAAAAAATGGGCCTTAAGGACCTGATTCTGAAATGAGAAAGTAGTCCTCATAAGCATGCATCCCCTTGCCAAGTTTCATCATTCTGTTAAAACTTAACCTAACAGGCATGTATATATCATCATCTTAAGAGCTGTATTACTTGGTTACCTGTTGGTCTCTGGTAATCACAGCCAGAAGAAAGATAAAAGAAAAGATGGGAGGGCTAGAGAAATTTTGCTTGTAATTAGGGTAAAAAAAGTGGTTTTAAGTGACTCTACAAAACACAATGGATGTTGTCTGTACAACTACATAATAGCTGGTTCTACATGTGCACAGGTGAAACAGTGACAAAACTTGTGTTTTTCTTTTTACTGCCTATCCACAACAAAAAATATATTAGTAATCAAGTCCTTTCCCTGTAGATACATTATTTGAAAATCATGAATAGGCAATTGGAATAAAACGACTCTACAGTACCTTACATTTGGTGACTTTGGTGGTGTGACTGGCATGGAGAAATTGAAAACTAATTCACTGTCCTTGCTGGAAGTGAAATTGTTTTCCTTCATCACAGTATTCCTACCCCCCTCCTGACAGGCTGAACAGCCCTTGGGTGGGATCTCAGGGTTCAGTATGTACAAGTCTTCTGACGATATGTCTGTTATATAATGCAAATTCTCTTGGGAACGGTCAATTCTAAAGAATCGCTCTGCCGTCGTTGCTGAAATGAGGGTGATGGAAAAGTAAGTTATTTCACATTCCTACAAAGTTGTCTGGCTCTAGGTAATCAATTGCTGCAAAGAAAAAGAACAAAACAAAGCGCACACATAAGAAATTACACACTAACACACTGCTATCCTGTATTTTGGCTGTTTACTGAGAAATAGATACCTGTTACAAACCAGAAATAAAAATGTTTACAGATGGACACAATGATTATGGATAGACAGATGGACACATTGATTACGGACAGACAGATGGACTCTGATTTTGGACTTACAGATGGACACACTGTTATGTGTCTAGGCTCGTACAAAAGTAACAAACAAAAGAGTGAAGCCAACAAGCTTTGTAAAATTTAACAAAAAAAATTATTTCCCTAGAAAACAAGGTAAAAATATGAAAAAGGACTTACGGTTTATGAATCAAATCCAAAAATTAATCCACTAATTAAAAATATAAGTCCTATTACTAAAAAGTTCTAAGTGAATCAAAGTTCGAATCCCGATGAAGTTCCAAGATGGAAGGTGATGACGTCCTTTATAACCTGCTTTGTGTTGTCGTGTCAACAGTTCCATGTTGAATCACCAAGAATAATATTCTGGCTTGAGAATTCCGAATAATTTTCAGTAAATGTCTTTGTCTAAGAATTCTGATGAGCACAAGTATTTTCCAGGGTAAATAAATTATTTTAAATAAAAAATTCAATTCAAACTGGCAACAACAGAAATAATACCTTTGAGCCCAAAGGTATGAATTACGACTGACCAAAAATTACTATGAAACATCAATTTTGACCCTAACTTAAATGCAAAAATGGATCACCTGATAGGTCACGTGATCATTTCCTTTCAAGCGACGTAGTAACAGTATATGTCAACTGTCACATCCACCATGGACAAATTCGATAGTACCGAATGAATCTGACTAAAAGATTCAATAATAAAAAAAATATAAAAAAAAGTTGTTTACAACAGAGCTGAAACTGGCTCTGAAATCTAGGTCACCAGAAGATACAAAGTTTCAAACTACTGCGTTTTAATCAGGTTTAACAGAACTCAACTGAATTTTCTGGAAAAATGCCAAATCCAGTGAATAAAGTTATCATTACAATAACATGTAATGAAATAAAAATAAAATAAAAAAGAAATTTAAAACTAACAAAGTAATTAAATTACATATACGAAACAACACTGATTCTGGACTGACAGATGGACACACTGATTGTGGGCATACAGATGGACACTCTGATTATGGATAGACAGATGGACACTGATTTTGGACTGGCAGATGGACACTGATTGTGGACATGCTGATTATGGATAGACAGATGAACACACTGATTATGGACTGACAGATGGACACACTGATTATGAACCAACAGATGGACACTGATCATGGACTGACAGATGGACACACTGTATGTCCATAATCATTGTTTCCATCTGTCAGTTCCCAATCAGTGTGTCCATCTGTCAGTCCATAATCAGTGTGTCCATCTGTCAGTCCCTAATCATTGTTTCCATCTGTCAGTCCCTAATCAGTGTGTCCATCTGTCTGTCCATAATCAGTGTGTCCATCTGTCAGTTCATAATCAGTGTATCCATCTGTCAGTCCATAATCAGTGTGTCCATCTGTCTGTCCATAATCAGTGTGTCCATCTGTCTGTCCATAATCAGTGTGTCCATCTGTCAGTCCCTAATCATTGTTTCCATCTGTCAGTCCATAATCAGTGTGTCCATCTGTCTGTCCATAATCAGTGTGTCCATCTGTCTGTCCATAATCAGTGTGTCCATCTGTCAGTCCATAATCAGTGTGTCCATCTGTCAGTCCCTAATCATTGTTTCCATCTGTCAGTCCATAATCAGTGTCCATCTGTCTGTCCATAATCAGTGTGTCCATCTGTCTGTACATAATCAGTGTGTCCATCTGTCAGTCCATAATCAGTGTCCATCTGTCTGTCCATAATCAGTGTATCCATCTGTATGTCCATAATCAGTGTATCCATCTGTATGTCCATAATCAGTTTGTCCATAATTAGTGTCCATCTGTCAGTCCACAGTTTGTCCATCTGATATGTACATACTGATAGACACACTAATCATGGGCAGACAGTTGGACATGACAATAACTTTACATACCAGGGAAATTTAAAGGCTGCTAATATCTGACAATTATTACATACCTGGGGAATTTAAATATCTGACAATGTTATGGCAATAACCCAGCCACAGTTCAGTCTGTCTGCAAATATCTGACAATGTTTGGCTAGACACATACTGTATTTCATGTAATTTTTTGTACACGAGAAATAATTATTAATTTCAGTGTACAAAAAATTATATGTAAAATAAATAATTATCATTTTGTGGTACTGACCGTGTATGAAAAATAAAGTTATACTGAACACACGCTACTCGACAACCTAACAGTACAAACAAAGTAAACGTATATTTTGTCTCATTATGCTCTCAACTCAAGAATCTAATTACAATAAAAATAAAAGTACTCAAAAAGATTTTTGTTGTTATTAGTGAACGAGAGAGAGAGAGAGAGAGAGGGGATTATGTCTCAGTGTGCAAGCTCATCTGCATTTAGAGCATATGTAGCTGTTATGTTGTGTAATGTTGGTAAATGATTAAGATGGTTTGAACATGTATTAGTTATGGGTATTATTTATTGGTAAATTGTACGCAACATTACGAGTCCACATTGTCAAGAAATTAAGTGCAACTTGTATTTTTACAGCAACAATAATCTCGTTATCAAATTGCAATAAAAAAAAATAAAGAATTTGAAATCACATTTTAGTTAATGTGAGTCAGCATGTGTGTGTGTGTGTGTGTGTGCAAGAGAGTGATGGATGAAACAAAATTTTTTCAGTGTACAAGACCATATTTATTCTGGGTGGTTTTTATTTGTAGCTTTTGCAGAAGGAAATAGACTATTTTCAGTTACCTGACGATTGTGATAATCCTCACATATTATGACCCTACTATATTCCATTATCAATAAACACCTCTAAATCAACAATTCATTCTTGTCTGAATTACAATATACATTCTCGCAACAACCACATGGCTATGCAGTGTTATTTACATGGTGATTAAACACGCTTAGCACTTTGGTTATTCCAGTTGAAACCAGACTGAGGGCAAGAACTGACAGAAGCAGTCAAATCAGGGAGGCTGCCAGTAGGGAAATGAGGCTCTCTTTAGGGAAATGAAAATCTGTCAATGTGCTACTGAAGCCATTGTCCATACAGCAGATGTTATAAGGACAAGCAATCATACGCATTACTTACGAACTCACCAATAAAGATGACAACAGAGGGGTATATCGTTGAACAAATTTCCAATAAAATGTTAATTATATCCAAGTCAAAACAGTACAAGCACTTAAAAGATAGTATATGTATATATATATATATATATACAAATCAATTTAATGGAGTCCGTGACTTTCAAATTTACAATAGACAATGACAAGGTTTTTATATTTTATGTTTGTATTACTATAATGAAACAATAAGACTAGCTGACCAATGGTCTGCGGTCTTCACTTTAGCATGTACTGAGATGTAATTTTTGTTGGATAAGAAAACGTCAAAGGGCTTCCAAACTCATTTTAAAATGCACATGGTGTTTTGTTATGGTGACGGATTTAATAAGGTTATTTTCTCACCAACAATTAATCATTAATTTTTGTAAAAACAAAATGGAAATACAGTATTTTCGATCTTTTTTGCAAACGTAAATCTTCTTAGTAGAAATTTTATGTCTGATAATTTAATGGATTTTTTGAAAAATACAAAATGATATGTAGGAAAAATTATGATACATTTAAATAATTATTATTCTGATAACTGGACTGTGTATGAAAAATTAAAGGGTATGAAAAATACATGAAATATGGTAGTTCAGTCTGTCTACAAATATTTGACAATGTTATTCAATAAGCCTGTTAGAGTTCAGTCTGTCTGCAAATATCTGACAATGTTAAGGCAATAGCCCTGTCACAGTTCAGTCTGTCTACAAATATCTGATAATATTAGACAATAATCCAGTCACAGTTTAGTCTGTTTGCAAATATCTGACAATGTTAAGGCAATAACCAGTCACATCAGTCTGTCTGCAAATATCTGACAATGTTAAGGCAATAGCCCAGTCACACTTCAGTCTGTCTACAAATATCTGATAATGTTAGGCAATAATCCAGTCACAGATAAGTCTGTCTACAAATATCTAACAATGTTAAGGCCATATTTCAGTCTGTCTGCAAATATCTGATAATGTTTGACAATAGCCATGTTCAATCCATCTGCAAAAAGAAAAAGCTGTTGATGGTACCATATGTGTTTTTGTACAAGGTGATACCAAATGCAAACAACACAGACCCTGATCTTCTGTTGCATGATATGCTGGCAGATCCAAGTCTGTGTTGTTTTGTTCTACTGATTAACAAACTATACAGACCCAGATCTGCCAGTGTATAATGTGACAGCAGGTCTGTGTCTGTGCAGTTTTGCAGTTGGACTCGGCTTATAAGCTAGTACATATGGTAAATGAATGCTGAACTAGAAACAAAAGAAACTTATGGTAGTAACTCTGAAATTTATGCAAACAGCTGTCAGCCAAGAACGTAATTTTGCACCAATAATTAAGATCTGGATCCAAGATTATTAAAATATTTTAATGCTAAATCTCAGACTGACCTAAAGTTACTGACATCTGATCCCTCACAAGAGAATTGGTATTTAAGAACCTTTTCAGGATACTTTGTAGTGTATCACAGCAATGCTCAACAGGAATCCATGCTTACAGGTTACAGTCTCTGTATCAGAACAATGCTCAACAGGAATCCATGCTTACAGGTTACAGTGTTTGTGTATCAGAACAATGCTCAGTGGGAATCCATACTTGCTGGTTACAATGTTTGTGCATCAAAATAATGCTTACTGAAAATCCATACATATAGGAAACAATGCTTATGCATTAGAACAATGCTCAATGGGAACCCATACATACAGGTTACAGTGATTGTACTGTTGGATACTGTGGGCAAGACTGAAGTTCAATGGGGTGAACCTGTGAGTTAGCAGAGCTAAAACCTGTTGAGTCATCTGTATTAAATATTAATTGGACATGTGGGAAATGACTGAATGAAATTTATAATGTCTTACAACACTTACAGTCAAGAAAGCACCATTTTGAAGATAATATTTGGGAACTATATGCAGAATCTGAACTTTCTGGCAATGAATCCTGAAAAGAAGAAAATATCAGATTAAAAGCTATTAAAAAGGAAAATGAGGACGATGAGATAATAATTACAACAAGATTTTCAAAGCCTCGAATCTGCCTGCCACAGGAGAACGTTGGGGAAAAGCTTGCAATATACACATTGGTATGGATGTCTGATTCTAAAGAGATGACAGTTAAGTGCCCCACATGGAGATGTGCCATGACCATTAGCCCAAGCTTGTTGTGTGTGTGTGTGTGTGTGTGTGTGTGTGTGTGTGCGCATGTGTGTGTGTGTCTGTGTGTGTGTGTCTGTGTGTGTTGGATTTTTAATGCAGCTTTATCAATTTTTCAGTCATATTGCTACAATGTCTGCAGTGTGGCAGTTTATAGTGATGTCTAACAATGAGTCATCATGCTGCAGACATGTTGCAATAATGTCCCACCCAGCCACATTATCCTGACACCAGGCCGACCAGTCCTAACACTAACTTCTTAATGCTGAGCACCTAGTGAGGCAGCTGTTAGTACCATTTTTATAAGTCTTTGGTATGACTTGGTCGGGGTTCGAACCCGCTACCTCCAGCATCTGAGGCGGACACTCTAACCACAAGGCCAACAGAGCGGTCCAAGCTTGCTGGGACAGCATTGAATGATGTTAATAACTGGTTGTGGGTCTAAGCTAACAACTAAATCATTCAAGTTTAAATAGTCTGTCATAATTACATAGTTTTGATATATCCCAATTACTCTCCCCGACATGCATTCATCAAACATTTTCATAACTGTAGGTGAAATTGAGGCCAAGATACTGAGGGTGTAAAAAATGGATAGCAAAAAAAAAATTTCACTCAAGCATGAAATTTTGGTCATAATGCCCTATATCTGGTGTGGTTAGATTTGTACCCTTGATTTACATCCACATAAAATGTCCATGGGTATAGGTGAAATGAGGTCCATGATGATGATAGTGTTAATTCATGAATAGCTGGAAAAAAAGTTACACCAAATAACTAGATCACAGTGATCTAAATTCTGGTATGGTTGAGTCACTCTCCTAAAGGGTGCATCCCCATACTATTTTCCTATGTATGAGTGAAACAGTTTCTTGGATACTAAATGCATAACAAACAGATCGCTGAAAATACCCAAGTCACTAATAAGCATGAAAATTTAGCCACAGTTACCAAGTTTTGGTATGATTAATCTATATCTTTGAGATGCAATCACATATCAGTTTTCAGTGTTGGTGAAGCAGGGTCCAAAATACTGAAGCTATACTAAACAGAAAGCTGAAACTGAATAAGTCATTAAAGCATGAAAATTGGGTTACACAGACCTAGTCTGGGTACAACCAAGTCACTTTTTTCATAGATGTTTCCACATGATAATTTTCACAAGTGTAGGTAAAATATGATCCATGATGTTGACAGTGTAATGAACATATAGCTGAAAATAAATAAATCACTTAAGTATGAAAATTAGTCAGTGATCTACTTTTGGTATAGTAATTTACACTCCATGAAAGGCATCCACAATTTCACTAGTGTAGGTGAGATGGGCTGCAAGATGCTGAGGGTGTAATGAACATATAGCTGTAAATAAATAAATCATTTCAGCATGAAAAATGGGAGACAGTGATGCTGATATGACTGAGTTATTTTGTTTATATAAATTTCAGTAGTTTAAGTTGAATAGGGTCCAAATAGCAGGTGTAACAAATAAAACAAATATACAAACAAATGAGCATGCAAAACAGAATGGAGTGAGAAGAGTGCATTAGGCAATAGTAACTGATAAGTATTGCAAAATTAAAATTAGTTTTACTTACCCAAACTACAACACAATAACTTACCTGTCACTATTGTGTAGCTTAATTTGTCAGGTGAGAAGGCTGTCATGTTAAACTGATCAAAAACAAGAAAATTTGGAAAAAGGGGCTGTTGTGAGATAGGGGGCCCTTACATTACAAAAGAAGATCCCTCCTGTGACATAGCGACTTGGGTTGATATATCAAGTTCTGAAGCAAACTTCTGACCCACATTTTGGTCATTTAATTATGTCTTAGGTTTTATATAAGGTTGTGGTCAATAAAATGATTCTTTCCTCCTTTAAGTTCAGACTGGAGAATTATTTACTGTTGTGTTCAGATAGAATTTGAGAGGAATCATTTATTTAAAAATTATTCATTGGGATTACAAAGTGCTCACTGACATTATGAAAATAAACACTACTTTGGGATTACTGTGAATTCATTCCAAGATGTTCTGGATTATATCACTGAGATAAATCAAAACTGTTGGTACATGAACTTATTCAAGACTATTGGTACATCAGCACATTCAATACTGGAATTCATTCGGAATGCTATATACTTTTGGATACATGACAGAACTTTTAGGATTATCTGGGACTTAATTCTCAGTACTGTAAGTTCCTCTTAAATTTTCACTTTATAATTTAGAGCAAAATAAATTTGTTGATTTCGCTTCTTTCTGTTAGTTTAAAACCATCAAGTCCTAACACTCAGAATGTGGCAAACTCATAGAGTCATGTTCTCCAAGGTGGCCCAGCAGAGATGGTTCCAGGCTTCCATGCAAAGAGAAGGGGCAATTGTGCCTCTTTGATGTCGGAGATATGCTACAACAGATGTGTTGTTTGAAGAGACCACGAAACATTGACCCTTACTTTGTTCATGCACCCTTGTAAAGCTAAAAATATGGCTTTCATTTCTAGGCTGCTGATGTGGAGGTATGTCCAGAGTCCAATGACCCTGGAGAATTATGCCTTCCGGCAAGAAATAAGTGCCCCCCCCCCCCAGGAATCCGACGTGTTGACCAACTGATAGGAGCGAATACAGTGCATAAATGGGGTTCCCACCCAAGAATCTGTCCCAATTCATCCACCTGCTCAAATGGTGATGAAAATCTGGTCTTAGAGGAATCTGAACTGAAAGAAAGAGAAACTGCAGAGGGCACATATGGAGAAGTCCAAACAAAACCAGATCAGCAGCAGTGTTCAAGGTTTCCAATAGGGATAGGTAAAGGTAAGAATACAACGTTTCTGCTTGTAGTGACTCTACAAGTGTCAGAATTTTATCCATCTAATCCCATGGGACCTGGACTAAGATCTGATTCATGAGAAAGTTCATCCCCATGTAAATGAAGTTCTGAGATAGAACCAGCTCTGACTTCTCAATGTTGGGCAAAGGCCCAACTGAATTACTATGAACCAACAATGGAACAGATCCTAATGAATGGAAAATTTTGGATCAGTCAGTCATCAAAATAGAGGAGAATCAGGGTTCCAGTAATCAGAGATAAGACAATACTATTCCCATAACTAGTGTTAAAAAAAAGACTCTGGGTGCAGAAGCAAATCTTAACAGCAGAACCCTGAATTGAAAAGCTTACTGGTCCAATCAAAAGTGGAGGCATTTTCAATGTGGAAGAAACAGTAGGATGTGCACACAGGCAACCTGAAGGTTGATGGAGACTGCCCAATCAGAATACATTGTGTTCCAGATTGAGGAGGTGGTTTCCATCTTGAAAGGTTATTCATGATGAAACTTGCTGAAAAGGGAGAGAATGATCATCATACAAAATTTCCATTTTCTCACTTTTGGTGACCAGGAAGATTTGGGAGTACATATGGGTCACTGATCATTCAGGACCCTTTCTACTGCCCCCTTCTGCTGAAGGGTGTACCTCTTCCATTAATTTCACCAGAGAGGACCAGTGAAAGAACATGGGGGTCCTTGATACAGGGAGTTGTTCCCAAAACTTCGTAACCCTGGTTCACAACAGAAAGAACCCACCCATCATCTGTGATGCTTGACCAAGCTTTTAAAAGAGGTTTATAAAGGCAAAGACAGCAACATTTGGGAATGCATGGCAGGGGTATGAGTCCCTAGGGCTGTCCTCCACCCTCTTTAGGAATGGAAGGTGGGTTAGAGAACTTCCTGCAAGAAGTTCTTCAGCAAATTCTGCACCCTTTTTCACCAAGGTTGTGGACTGGACTGAGGCTGCACCAGTTTATTTTGCAGATGGCCCCTGAGGTTTCACATCAGCATGCTTCCTGGCCAATTATGATGGGCCAAGAGCACTTGGGAAGATAACAGTTTATGATCCTTCAGATCTTGTGCAGCCATGATAGGGATGTGTTCTCTGAAGAGGTTCTCTGCTTTCAGTAGATTTGCCTTTAGAAGGTCTTTACTATTGTTAATTAAGACCACTGAGGAGTTCAACACAATGTCAAGGCAGAAGTGCAGAAGTTCTGGTCATAATGCCAATGCAATAAAAAGTACACACTGGGATGTGTTGGCCACAGCTTCCAGCATGTGTCGTAATGTGGCTGGATTCAGTGTGACCTCTTTCAGCATAACAAATGAAACAGCTAAGAAGAGGTTAGCAAAAACTTCATTAATATGATAGGAAAGCATGACTTTAATTCCTGTATGTAACTATAAAAGTGGCACACTGAGTTGTCATTAATTCCAAAGATAATGCTTCGACATTGTAGCAGAGATGCTAAGAGAAGTACATTTAAAATCATCTATTGTACATCAATACCACTAGGAACACTGCATACATATAAAATGCACCATAAGATTTCTTCCTTGTCATGACTTTTTATTGATGCTAATGCGGTATTGTACCTACCTCTTGAAGACGGTTGATGTGCTGTCGTACCTCCTCCAAGTTCGCGTTGTTGTCCACCACTATCATACCAAGAGGAGTCGCTGCAAAAACAGCAAAACAGTCAAAGCGTAAAAAAATTCTTGTAATGATCCCAAACCAACAGCAAACTGTTATCATATCTTAGAACTTCAGTTTAACACAATGAGATGTTCACCTATGAACATTCCTTATTTGTCCAAAATATGTATATTGATTTTGTTTGGTGTTGCAATAACAGGATGGATAAATGATAGAGTACTTACGTGTAAGGGATAAAATAAAGGGACCTAACCCTGTATAACATAGCCAATCTCTTGATCAATATGGTTAAATTTTCTGCAAAAGCAGATTATACTGACTTGTATTCTAACAAACTAACAGCCTTGACCATCTGCAAGTGCAGAGATGGCCAAAATATGACACAAGATACAAATCTCATTAATGCTTACTTGCAATCGGTCAAAACTCAAGAAGAAATCAATTCCTTTATTCCTTAAGGCCAGATTGAGATTATCATGGTCTTCTTTGTGTATGAGAAAATAAATGCTGCAGCTGAAACTTCTAAAGAATTTCACATTCAAAAAAATTGTCAGATAATTATTTGGTTGCTTACTTGATAGATTTTGTACTTTCTGTTACCTCCCTTTCTAATTAAGAATACATACCACAATTATAAACCTGGTGTATCATCATATTAAATACTGCTGATCTGAACTCTGGTTAATAAACACATAGCACATTTATTTATCAAATATTTTGATCAGGATAAGACAAGCTATAAATATCACATCTCATGATTTACATTGATAATAAACAAGGGTCACAATACATAAGAATGAATTCACATACTGAATATACAAACACAGACTAATACACTGGTTACTACTTTGTGGCCAGAAATGAGAAGGGGAGGTATGCATCATTTACATTGTTAGGAAGGAGTGGTATGCATCATTTACATTGTCAGGAAGGAGTGGTATGCATCATTTACATTTTCAGTTACTACTTTGTGGCCAGAAATGAGAAGGGGTGGTATGCATCATTTACATTGTTAGGAAGGAGTGGTATGCATCATTTACATTGTCAGGAAGGAGTGTTATGCATCATTTACGCTGTCAGGAAGTAGTGGTATATATACATCATTTACATTGTCAGGAAGGAGTGTTATGCATCATTTTCATTGTCAGTTACTGTCAGTATATTACATTATTTTAATAAAGTCTAATTTGTCCTCACAAGACCTGAGACAACAACAGTCCCTTGAAAGGACTTATCCTTGGAAGTACTTAAATTGGTCTATCCAATGTATGATTAAGTGCACTGAAGAAAACAAAGCCTAGCACTGCATCTTTATTTCCTTTGTAAAATATTATTATTGGACAAAATTAATGCACAAATATCATGATGTGAAAAAATATATTTAATTTTTATAGACTAAAATGATTACTATACATTTGACTAGCATTTTTTTTATTTCCCTCAACACCACCTAACACATCTAAACAATATGTACATATTTAATCATTATTGTTACATTACATCTGACTGACTTTTTTTTTTTTTTCACACACAATGGACACACATTCACACGATCTCCATATATCAGTCTGGTATATAATACAGGCAGCAGTTATGGACACCAACTACTGTACGATTACTATACAGCTGAATGACTTGTTCTATATACCACCCCCACACCCCCACTGGCACACATACACATAAACATACTATGTTATGCCGAGGGAGACATCAGGGATGTCTCAAGAGCTAAGAAAATCCTCCACCACACAGGACTAAGCATTATATATACACCCTATTTGACTAAACTGTTTCATCGTAGACCTAAACTTAAACATACAAAATTCTGCTGCATATACTGCCTATACTGCATCTAATGGTCAGTATAACTATAAATTAAAAAACATTATGAGGCTTGTCCTTGTCAAAACTATAACTTGCAAACATTATGTAACTTGTCCTTATCAAAGCTATAATGTACAAACACTACTCAACTTGTCCTTATTATAACTTACAAATACAACTCAACTTTTCTTTATCATAATTAACTTGCAAACACTATGCAACTTGTCCTTATCGTAACTATAACTTACAAACACTACGCAACTTGTCCTTATCATAGTTATAGGATTCATAGTCTGCCATAGTTATTCTGCTCACTTGTATCCTCAGCCTCTCTGGCATGGAAGGGGGACTGAAAAAAACAAAAACAAATTAAGGGCTACACATATCACTTCTTGGTATTTGTGGGAATGATATAAAAAAACATATCTCAATATTTTCTGGATTCTGATCTTATTGCAATCACAAATAATAAAAAAATAATAATAATAATAATAATGATAATAATAAACTTCATGTCCAATATATACAGTATGACAATATATATGAAGCTTTTCACCACAGGCATCCTATCAGTTCTTATCAGCATCCTGTTCTTGTTATTGTTCTCAAAATGCATAAAGTCTAAAACTGATATTATTGATACATTTTTGTAATAACTTTAAGTGTTTTTCAAGAGCAATAATCAACATCAACTTGTAAAAGCATTTTTTTAAATACAAAAAAGCAGACCAAAATTGAACTAAATTCATCTTTGTGGGAAGAAGGCATGTGCTGAATTATTGAATACTGCATATCAGATTGTCATCATTTTTTATTTAGAACCAATTGGGTGTAGTAAGAAGCCTTTCAACGTAAAATACTGGTAAGTTCAAGATATAACAGATGCTATTACAAAAACAAGGGTCCCACTGAATTCTGTCTTGCCCTTTTAATGTTGTCTCCTCTGGAAAGGCACTTAGTTCCCCTTGCCTCTCCATGATATATTCCATAGTTTAAAAGTGCTGTTAAAACCAACAAAAACAAAAGTTTATGTCAACCCTGCTGCCAGCCTTGACCTAGAGAGCATAGTTACT
Organism: Megalonaias nervosa; assembly: GCA_016617855.1. Taxonomy (NCBI): domain Eukaryota; kingdom Metazoa; phylum Mollusca; class Bivalvia; order Unionida; family Unionidae; genus Megalonaias; species Megalonaias nervosa. The sequence continues at coordinate 15,153 of JAECUM010006059.1, forward strand.
ATTTCGCTTTTTCATTGAGAATAAAAGGAAAGGAAAATTACAATACATTTTATTCACATTTATTCAAATGCCAGGCCCATTCATCATGTTAGATTATAATGTTTTATTCAATAAACACTATATTTGACTTCTAAACCACCTGACATAGCCCTGTGTCTAAAAACATTTGCAATAAATCAATAAAAAATATTTTAAACATATTTTTAAAAAGACCATTTTTGACACATAATGACACCATGATACATATCCATAACCTGAAGCCTGCATACATAGTAAATGGTCATGATTCATACAGCTTCATAGTTAATGCCCTCACCACTGGGCAGTTTACAGTTAATTGTCATGGAGGCAATTATATGGTAAGGGTGGTTAAGAGATAAATAACCCCCTAGGCCGATAAATCAGCCCTTCACCCGTGATGATACTGATGTTGAGGATATCGGCCTAATAACCACCCCACTCCACAGATTACTTAACTGACTGATAATTGCAAAGGAAGACTTTGTGTTTGGTATTCCTTTCAACACTGATGTGGAAGAATCCATTATGCTAATTTGCATAAATAAAGACCATGGTGTGCACTGACATAATTTGTTTTAAATTGGGAAAGCCAAGCATGCACTATACTGCCTTTAATGAGAAAAAAAAAAGATTACTTGTTAGTTCAAGATCAGCACAATGTTAATTTTATACCATGCATAAAATACAAAAATGGTGATTTTTACACCATGCATAAAATACAAAAATGGTGATTCTGGAATGTTAAAAACAGCAGTGTGGACGTGTGTTTCATTTTTACAGTAAATGACGAAACTCAAGGAACAAAGATCCATTTGTGAAGTAAAAGCTCAGAAAAACCAAATTTCTGAACTCTGGGTTCATGGAGTTTGACTTTGTGAAACTCAGCAGCAAGAAGGAGCTGTAAATACCATATTGATATGTATAGTTATTCTGGAGTAATGTATATGACATTTACCAATACAGCAATGCCATCCTACATCTGGACAGTAGGTGCATTTTCAGTAAATTTAAACAAGATCTTCAGGGAACCTCAATATTATCTCAGTCTCTGAGATGAACAGCTGTGTGTGTGCCTATGTGTGTCAGTGTGTTTCATGTGTTGTTCTCAATGTGTGTGATCTGTCAGTCATGGTGTAAAATATTATTTGTATATCTTTACTACTAAACATTGTCATGGAACAATGTAACTATACATAGTTCATTAAAATTGTTTAAATTTCCAGTTGTTTATTAGCTCTTTTTTTTAATCTCCAAAAGATATTCAAATACTTCTACGATCTAATATCACATCAAAACATCGTTCACAGCATCCACTCCCAAGTGTCACCACCACCACCAATTCCTCTCTTCTACCATGAATGTCTGCAGTTACGACCCAAATTCCTGTCAAAACTTCATACACACACAGATCCCCACTCCCTTTCACCACCAGTCCTTCCTGTTATGACCCAAAACCCTGTGTTAGAACATCCTTCAAACACAGAGCTTTTCCCTTCCACTGCCAATGTGTGCTGGTATCACCAAAACCCCTGTCAATACCTTATTCATCTCTCTCTCTCTCTCAATTTCTCTTTCTGCTGTGCAGTATTTAATATCTTAAAATTCTCTTCCCATTTAAAATGAAGTGAAAAAAAACCCCAGAAAGCATTCTTCCCTCCCTCAGTCCTAAGGGTTTGGGACACAGATGTAGGGAAGTAGGTGGCAACCTTATCAAACGTCCACAACACTTCCTCCTCTGGTTGTAAGAAGCACAGATGACTAGAATATATCATACAGAACATTTTCTGAAAATCTAAGACCAAATAAACGAGGTGGCTTTGGAAACGTTAAAATTATGGTTCTCACACTGGTTCCATCAAGACCTAAAGAAACATAGTTTGTAAAATTATGTTGTTGTTGCTGTTGTTGTAGGGTTTAACGCCATTTTTCAGCACATGATAGGCTACACATGGCAGCCAGTATTAATGGTGGAGGAAGAACCTGGGAAAACCCCAGAAAGAACCACTGACCCATTAGAAGCTACTGGAAAGCTTTCTCACATACCCACATTGGTAAAATTATGTAATAATAATAATAATAATAATAATAATAATAATAATAATATTAATAATAATAATCATAATAATAATAATGTGGATTTAGTACAGCGCCTAATCTAAGTACTTTATAATATTACATAACACGAAAAACATATACAACAATATTATAAAACAAACATAATGAGATTACAGAACAAAAACATGCTGACAATTATTAAGGAAGTAAATGTTATTAAGTCTTTAAGTCTGTTCTTGTAGTTGAAAAAGGTGAGTTTTAAAAACACTCTTGGATGAGATGAGTGTCCTTGTGTCAAAGATCTATGGGAAATTCATTCCATGTAGCTAATGCCCCAGGACACAAAAGAACATTATTCATATAACTTCACTTTAACAGTGGAAGCAATGAGCATTAAAGTGTCTGAAGATTAGTGTAAGTTTCTAGATGGGGTGTACACATTGGTGAGGTCAGATAGATATATTGTTCTGAAGCCAGTTAACAAACTGTTGCATAGTGAACAGATTTTGTGTTTCATTCCAGGTCTAATGGGTAGCCAGTGAGGGTTACAGAGCAGGGTGAGAATGCTCAGTTCTTCATACTCTAAGGATGTCCAAGCAGCTGTATTTTTAACTTTTTGAAGTTTCTGTAGTAGACACTGAGACAAACCAGACAGAAGTGAATTATAATAGTCCAGTATTGAAATTACTAAGGAACACACAACTTTTTAGTGGCACTGACTGAAAGAAAACTGCAAATAAAGCTGATATGTCGAAGCTCCAGATATGCAGCCTAGTGTATGTTCACTGGATGTTGATCTATGACACTTGAGAGTGGCTTTATTCTATAAAATGAATAGAACTGGGATGAACACAGAGCCTTGTTGAATACCAAAATATTATAGCTCAACTCACCTGGAATGTTTTCAATTTACAGACACAATGTGTGTCCTGTTGACAGATAAGGACTTGAACCATAGTAAGGCCATATGATGATTATAAAAAATACATGCTTGAGATGGTAAAATAAAATATCATGGTCTATTGTGTCAAATGCCGCAAACAAGTCAAGAAGGGTGAGGACTGTAATCCTTCCACTATCCAAAGCAGAGAGAAGGTCATTAACTACTCGCAGAATAGCAGTTTCAGTACTATGGCAAGGGCAATATGCAGACTGTACATTGCTAAAAAGACTTAAAATTCAAATGAGATACAATTTGGAATAGAACAACTCTTTCTAAGAATTTCTAAGATGATAAATATTTCCTAGAATATTTGTGAAAAATATATTTTCTATATGATTGTTACGGAGGTAGAATGGTTGCTATGGAAGTGATCAAAAACTAAACTGATAGAGGGTGCCTAGGAAGAGTCACTGGTGACAACTTAATGTCGATATAACTTTCTGTCTAAGGAGAATAGTGATAAGATTTTAAAGATGAACAGTGTGGCAGCCATATTGGATATCATATTTGCATGATTTTTATTTATGAGAAAGCAGACAAGTCTTGTGGTGAAAACCCCCATGATGATATGACTTTCATCTAGGGGGATTTAAGTGATAACAAGATCATCAAGATCGCTGCCATGGTGGCCATACTAGATGTCAAATCAGCACTGTGATAGTAATCCACATATTTACTTCGGACTTTTTTTACTTTATGAGTGATTAGGTAAAATTTACACAACGATATATACCCAACCATGATCATTTGGACCTATAATGATATTCCAATTGTGTTCATAAAATATAAACTGCCTTTCATCCCAAAATTTGTATAGGGAATGGTTGACAGTTACATATGACCAGGAAAATGGAAAACATATTATTATTATTATTATTATTATTATTATTATTATTAATCAAATTATATTACTATTGTTATTGTTATTATTATTATTATTATTATTATTAATCAAATTATGTTACTATTGTTATTATTATTATTATTAATCAAATTATGTTACTATTATTATTACTATTATTATTATTATTACTATTGTTATTATTACTATTATTATTATTATTAATCAAATTATATTACTATTATTATTATTATTATTATTATTAATCAAATTACATTACTATTGTTATTATTATTATTATTACATTTGTTTCAAGTTTAATAATCAGAAAACTAAAGCTTTATAAGTTATTATTATTGCTTTTTAGGTGAAGCTATTAATATGAAATTCTATGGTATCTGTCACATTTGAGTTCCACGGAGCATTTAATAATCAATGTCCACTGAAGCCAGGAAAGAAAAATGTTTGATTTCTTCTCTTCTAATGGCAATTTTAAAAGACATTGAAAATGTTACCTGAATAAAGATACTGCAAAGCAAACATTCAGATGAAGCACCAGTTTCCTCTTTCAAAGGAAATGAGAATCTTAACATTGCTGCTACCATTGTCATCACTGTTATCCCATGTCTTGCCATTTGCTAATGTAGGCAAGTCAAAAGGCACCCCTCCCACATATAAGGCTGCGACATTTACATGAGTAACTACTTAATTTACTGCCTGCAAACATGTACAACATTGGTAAATGTGCAAATGAACAGGCAGTGATGTCGGAACTTCTCATCCCAATGAATTATATATTTACTTATCTCTGCTTAAAAGGATTTTTAAGTAGGATATAACAATTCTTTCTTAAAGTATGCATGATTTTCATGTCAAATGTACTATGAAAAAGTAAAGTTGAGAATTGGTTCTAGTGCACATGACATAAAATTACTTGATTTACTGTACATACTTGCTTGTAAGTCGACTTGACCATAACCTGAACCCCTCCTTTTTAACCTGGGTAGTGCTGTGTTGTTTTGCTTGACCTTGAAACCAGTGCTGATTTGTTTCTAACTGCCCCATCTGTGTATGATGAATTATTTCAGAACAATACAGACTTTTTGGGCCAAATCCATATACAGTATGACCCCGCTATAGCAGTGTCGCTCCGTTATAACACAAATTCGGATATAACACGGTCATGGTGTGGCTCCCGAAATTTCATATACATGTATTGTTCTCATACACAAACAAAAAAATTTCTTTCTTAAAAGTACGAAAAAACAAAAAAAGTTTATTATCATTTTAGGGAAGAGATCACGTATCAATAATAAAAGACAATTGTGGCGTGGCTCCTGAAATTTTATATGCATTTTCTCATACACAAAAAAATAGTGTTTTCTTCTTAAAAGTATGAAAAATAACGTGTAAAAAGTTTATTCAGGAATCGCACAGGGTTTTGCCAATGTCGCAAATTGAGATTTTTTCTTCCTTATTGGCGGCAAAATATACCATCTGGCGATTTTTTTTATTGGTCACATTGTTGGCTGTTTAAACTTGTATATACAACCATTGGTTTGGAGTGGAGAAATTCAGAGGCCCCATGAAAGGAAGCCGCAAAGTTGATATAAAATGCACTGAAATTTAGCTATTGTTACATAAACAAATTCTTTGTCCATGTTGACAAACCATCTTAACAGTGCATTGTTATATCATAATCTGCTTATGTTGACATCTAGGATGAGTACTGTATGTTTTGAGAGATCTGCTTTTTTTTCAAATTTACATTTACAAATTTTCTGGTAGCGGAGATCAACCGGACGAGGCATTATCTTATAATCTATCTTTTGTCAGATTTTCGGCCTCTCGCTAATAATTAATATATTTACATAGACTGACATTTGCATATTGATGGTAAGTAAAATTCCTCTTCTTTTCACTCAGAATTAAATCCTTCAGAACAGTCACATTTTCTGTAGTAATCCCTGTCATCAGACCAGAACACCTGCGTCTCTATCGCCGATTTACCCTTTCTTCAAATTTCTGACGCATGTGTGGAAGGCAGCATCACTCCACTACCACAAATGTAAAAAACAAAAACAAAAAACAAAAAACAAGCTCTCACTTGTCTATTCAATTGGCAAGGAGGAAAAGTAACTACAATTGACCATATGATGGTCAATTCATTTAAAAAATAAATGTACCCAGACAAAATGGTAGCTGAAATTTGAAAGAAAACATTGCCTTTGAAGCACCGATTGTTATGAAACATACTAAGCAAATGGGAAAAAAAACCCAGTCTCAATCATGCAATACAATTTTTGGATGTTGCCGCCACAATAAGAAATGTGCATTTGTTTGGTTCTCCAAAGCTGTCCTTTAGTGGTAACTTCAATAATACATGCACCCTTCATCAAAGAAAGCCAACTACAATCTTCAATAAAAACAAAGAACCTTTTTTCAAAGGAAGTCAGTACCAAACTTAAATAAAAGCAATGGAATCTGATGGATTGTTTCATTTTCCAACATGACTGGAACATGTTTACTGTGCTGTGAAAGTTTCCTTCACAGGAAAAATGTTTATGCTTTACGAACTCCAACGAGGGCGCTTAAAACGCAAACTTTTAATGACTTGGGACGTACTGAAAAGTAAATGTGCTTCATCATTTGTTACGTGATTGTGCTATTTTTTTCCCACTGAATTCAGACCTATATGACCTGAAAATTACTGAATATTTTAAATCTGTGTTGGTGCATATTTTCGATGGAATTACTTGTATTGTGGATTCAATGTATGTGACGTGATTTGCGGGTGAGTACACGGTGTTGATACTTTATTCATTGCTATACATTAGACATATATATATAAACAGTATACACATATATATACCAATGTGTGGTTCTCTGAATAAAGTAAAATATTATATGTGCCTTCTCTGTTTTCACTACAGGTGTATTTCACATTTAATATGCATCGATTCCAGATGATAACTGTGCCAATGAAGCACGTATTTTTGCACCCGCATTTATTACCTACCCCCCACCCCCGCACATTTTTTCGGGTACATGCATCATTTTCTTCAGCTAACTGACCTGGTTGCTTATAACACAGTTCAGTCTATAACATGGTTGGGTTCTATGGCTCCCACCTACCGTTAGAGCAGGGTCACACTGTAACAGCTTCAGAACTATTATTTATAATCAGAATGCTGTGAAATGTTACAAAGTGATACATATATGCATGCAGATTGCTAACACTAAAAATGTCACTGAAACTGATGTGTGTTCATGGTTACCATACCAACCAAATGTAGAAAAAGGATGGAAAAGTAAATTTTTGAAAAAAATATCAAATATAATGTATACTTTCCCATCAAATATAGTTATTCTGAATGTGTACATGGACAGTTATATTTTTTCTACATATCACACATCCTCAGTCCATTACTTTTAGGCCTATGCTAGATAATTAAAACTTTATTTTCAAACATGTCTCTACATTTCAGTATGTTACAATGTTTAGATGATGCAATATTTCCAGTGTTATTAATCACAAATGGTCTCCATATAAAATATAATTCTATTCATTTATTTACACTCACTGCATGTTGTTCACTGATAAGGAACCAATACTAATCATATTGTAAATGATAAATAATTATAGATTTACTTTGGTTGCCATAGTAACCAAAAATAATGTTAGTGTTTGAAAGGTTTAAAAAACCTTTTAAAATAATATTGTTGGCAGAATCTTTTATCCAAATAAATATAGCATTCGTTTTTCAAAAAAACTCAACATTATCAAGCTGTTTTAATTATGAAAGTAAAATACTAATTATCATTATGCAGTACAATTATATTAGTCATGTTTTAGTATACAGAGAATTCTGTTTATGCAATGAAGTCCAACTAAAGAAAAACTAGTTTTCTCATAGAAAATTGTTGAAAGGCAGATGTCTTACGTATTTTCATGTAAACACATCTATAAGCATTTGCTGTTGCTTGCAAAAATAAATTTGATGAATAAAGGTATCTCTCTATACATGTGACAAATGTAACAACTGACAAAAAGATCCATCTGCACGTTTGTCATCAACTGCAGTGGACTATTTTTCTCATCGCATGATGTAAAATGAAACATAAATTTTTCTCTCAAAATAAAAGAATACTGTTGAAAAAAGTTGGGATTTCATTCATGGCGTTAACGACTTTTAGGGTTATTTGTAGACTTGTACTACATAAAGTTATATTTTTGCCAGCTTCACTACTAAATCTTATGTATGTCAACTTTACTATCTATTAACATGCAAACTGAATGCATAGCAGTAGTATGGGATATATTATGTCTTTGATTTCTTTAATAGCTTTCATAATAAATGCTTTCTTTAATACATGACAGCACATATAGTTTTAGAAAACTTTCTTTACAACTCAAGTTGTTTTAAAATTTTATTGTTAATACATCTTCTGCTGTTCAACTGGTATGAGCACAACTGTCAATGGCCTACCAAACAGATGTATTTAATTCTTTAATATTCTAGTTTCTACATCTGAATGATTTTAATGTAATATCATCAGGTAGGGCAATATTATCACAGCCATTAGTCTGGGTCTTCTCTCTACACAACAGAGCAGTGTACTACTTTTTGGTTATATATGGTACGAAACATCAGCTGAGAAATGTCAATGTGTTACCAAGCCGAAGTAAGCTCTTTGATCTTTACCACCAAGTGAGGCAGAAATAAACAACAGCATGAACACTGACATGTGAGTTTGCAACACTGGATGGGAGCTCTTGTGTCCAGTACACACGTATGATAGTGACATTGGTTGTCAGGTATTATTTTGAGTGGAGATGTACATTTGAGAAGCCTGAAAGTCATTATTATCGAAAATTAACATAATTATTTCTCATCGACTATTAATTATAGAGGAAGAGTTGTGAGGTTTTCAATGATAATTATTAAATGCAACCTACCAAAACTATCTGAAATAAAATAGTTTCCATCATTACCCCTAGATTTATGAAATTTTTTTGTATGTTGTGCTTATAAAATGCCCCCCACTCTGCATGAATTGAATTTTAAGTAAAAAATGGTGAATTATAAGTGAGTATATACAGCACTAATAATGCTGATAAAAATGTATTTATATTACATCATTTACCTTTAAAACATATTTGTTAACAGAACCTTTGATTAGTAACATTCAATTTTAAAAAGACACTCTTTCCAGTTTGTAAGCCACTGCATAATTTCTTAGTCACTGTGGATCCTACAAAAGCATCCCACGCATCTGTTCAGAGTGTATGTTGGTTGAGAATTTTGATCTTCTTCGTCAAATACCAGTTGGAAATAATCATATGACTGTTTAACTTAAATTGTCAGATATATTCAAATAACACATCTTACAAACTGAATTGTGTCATAATAAGAGGTAAAATGGATCAGCAACTGAAACAATCACAGGATGAGTATCATACATTTGATTACTGTAACATGTTCAGCAAGTCTAACAGGTAAATCAGGGCAAAGCTTGATTTAATAATTGTTTTGATTCAACTACATCATTTCAGTTGTTGTAAACTGTGTACATGTTTAGATATTTTGTTAAATGTTACAGCCTACCTGCCACCCAGTGAAAGTATAATAGTTTTCAAGTAATTAGATTCAAAAGGATGTATTTAGAAATATTTTTATCAGACAGACCGCACTGAAAGTATCTGTTTTTCAAGGTGATACTTGTTTTAAGAATACAGATTGAAACCAGCATTGGTTTGTTTAATGAGGATACTGAATAGGGACACTGTATTTCTTACAATGTACTACTGTTATATGAGGATACTGAATAGGGACACTTTATTTCTTATATTGTATTACTATTAATGAGGATACTGAATAAGGACACTATTCACTACAATGTATTAATATATGAGGATACTGAATACGGATACTGTATTTCTTACAATGTATTACTATTATATGAGGATGCTGAATAGGGACACTCTATTTATTACAATGTATTACTGTTTTATGAGGATACTGAATAGGGACACTATTTCTTAAAATATATTACAGTACTATAATATGAGGATGCTGAATAGGAACACTATATTTCTTACAATGTACTACTATTATATGAGAATGCTGAATAGGGACACTATTTATTATGATGCATTACTATTATATGAGGATCCTGAATAAAGACACTATTACAATGTATTACTGTATTATTATATGAGGATGCTGAATTTTGACACTATTTCATACAATGTATTACTATTATAAGAGGATACTGAATAGGGACATTGTATTTATTACAATGTATTACTATTATATGAGGATAATGAAAAAGGACACAATTTATTACAATGTATATGAGGGTAATGAACAGGGAGACTGTATTTCTTACAATGTATTGCTATTATTTGAGGATAATGAATAGGGATACTACTTATTACAAATGCATTACTATTATATGAGGATAATGAATAGGGACACTATTTCATACAATGTATTACTATATGAGGATACTGAATTGGGACACTATTTATTACAATGTATTACTAATATATGAGGACAATGAATAGGGACACTACTTATTACAATGTATTACTATTATATGAGGATACTGAACAGGGACACTGTATTCTTACAATGTATTACTATTATATGATGGACTGCTTCAGTGGCTCAGTGGTTAGAGTGTCTGCCTCGAATGCGAGAGGTCACAGGTTCGAACCTCAGCAAAGACATAAAAATGGTACTAGCAGCTGCCTCGCTAAGGTGCTCAGCATTAGCAGGTTAGTGTTAGAACTGGTCGACCTGGTGTCAGGATAATGTGACTGGGTGGGATATGATGATACATGTCTGTGGCATGATGCCCCAGTGTTAGATATCACTATAAACTCTCACACTGCAGATATCGTAGCAATATGACTGAAAAATTGTTAAAGCTATGTTAAAAATCCAAAACAAACACACACACACACTATTATATGAGGATAATGAATAGGGACACTATTTCTTACAATGAATTGCTATTATACTATTATATGAGGATACTGAATAGGGACATTATTACTATTATATGAAGATACGTTATTTATTACTATTACTATTATATGAAGATACATCATTTATTACTATTACTATCATGAGGACACTGAATACGGACACTATTACTATTACTATCATATGAGGATACTGAATAGGGACACTATTTCTTACAATGAATTACTATTGTATGAGGATGCTGAATAGGGACAAAATTTATTACCACGCATTACTATTATATGAGGATCATGAATAAGGACACTACTGCAACGTATTACTATCATATGGGGATACTGAATAAGGACACTATTTCATACAATGTATTACTATCATATGAGTATACTGGATAGGGACAGTGTATTTATGACAATGTATTACTATTATATGAGGATACTGAATAAGGACACTATTACTTTTGATATGAGGATACTGGACAGGGACTCTGTTTATTACAATGTGTTACTATTATATGAGGATACTGAGCAGGGACGCAATTACAAAGTACATGTGTTACCATTATATGAGAATACTGAATAGCACACTATTTATTATAATGTATTACTGTTACATGAGGATACTGAATAGGGACACTATTATGATGTATTACTATTATATGAGAATACTGAATAGCACACTTTATTACAATGTATTACTATTATATGAGGAAATTGAATATGGACACTATTACAAAGTATTACTATTATATGAGAATACTCAATAGCACATTATTTATTACAATATATTACTATTATATGATAATACTGAATAGCAAACTATATTACAATGTATTACTATTATATGAGAAAACTGAATAGCACACTATTTGTTACAATGTATTACTATCATATGTTAAGATACATGATCTTGTCTGCTGAGGTAAGTATAAGACAACTATCATCTAGCAGTACAGTTATGCTCTGTGACATAATTTTTATTAACTTGTTATTTCCTACATATTTCATTAATTTGTATTTCCTACATATTACATTAACTAGTATTTCCTACATATTAACTAGTATTTCCTACATATTACATAAACTAGTATTTCCTATATATTATATTGTTTATTAGCAAAAAAACAATAGTTGAAACCACAACAGTTTCATATGCTGAACAATAACTAAAAGAATTATTTCTTTCACTGTCATTACAATTATCAAAAGTCAGTGCATAAAATGCAAGCCGAATGTAACTAGTGGATGATAAAAAGACAGTTCTTTAGTTGGTTACTTACTGTTACTATTATTATTACCCATCTATTTAATATTCATTTACAATATGCTTTTATGTTTTACAGGTCACTATACCTTTTTAGACAGAACAGTTAATCGACATTGAATGGTGTGGTTAGTGTTCCCTGAGTTAAACAAATCAACTACATCACACGTGTTGTTAGAATTGGAAAGGACTGTGTTACTGTTAAAACTGCATTCATTATACCTTAATTGTGTTGCATATACATCCCTATCTTTCTTTCTGGGTATGTGGAACCACCTACAATTGAATGAACTAAATTTTGTAACAGGTGAAAAGCTTACAATGATGACCTCGTAGCTAAATATGCAAATGTCTGTAGCCAGTGAAAAGCTTAGAATTTGTAGCTATGGATGCATGTCTATCAGTAGCAAGTGAAAAACTTGGAATTTGTAGCTATGGATGCATGTCTATCAGTAGCAAGTGTAAAGCTTGGAATTTGTAGCTATGGATGTATGTCTATCAGTAGCAAGTGAAAAGCTTAGAACTTGTAGCTATGGATGCATGTCTATCAGTAGCAAGCAAAAAGCTTAGAATTTGTAGCTATGGATGCATGTGTATCAGTAGCAAGTGATAAACTTAGAATTTGTAGCTATGGATGCATATCTATCAGTAGCAATTGCAAAACTTGGTGTCTATCAGTAGCAAGTGATAAACTTAGAATTTGTAGCTATGGATGCATGTCTATCAGTAGCAAGTGAAAAGCTTGGAATTTGTAGCTATTGATGCATGTCTATCAGTAGCAAATGAAAAACTTGGTATCTATCAGTAGCAAGTGAAAAGCTTAGAATTTGTAGCTATGGATGCATATCTATCAGTAGCAATTGCAAAACTTGGTGTCTATCAGTAGCAAGTGATAAACTTAGAATTTGTAGCTATGGATGCATGTCTATCAGTAGCAAAAGAAAAGCTTAGAATTTGTAGCTATGGATGCATGTCTATCAGTAGCAAGTGAAAAGCTTAGAATTTGTAGCTATGGATGCATGTCTATCAGTAGCAAGTGAAAAGCTTAGAATTTGTAGCTATGGATGCATGTCTACCAGCAGCAAGTGATAAGCTTAGAATTTGTAGCTATGGATGCATGTCTATCAGTAGCAAGTGAAAAGCTTAGAATTTGTAGCCATGGATGCATGTCTATCAGTAGCAAGTGAAAAGCTTAGAATTTGTAGCTATGGATGCATGTCTACCAGTAGCAAGTGATAAGCTTGGAATTTGTAGCTATGGATGCATGTCTATCAGTAGCAAGCGAAAAGCTTGGAATTTGTAGCTATGGATGCATGTCTATCAGTAGCAAGTGAAAAGCTTGGAATTTGTAGCTATGGATGCATGTCTATCAGTAGCAAGTGAAAAGCTTGGAATTTGTAGCTATGGATGCATGTTTATCAGTAGCAAGTGAAAAGCTTGGAATTTGTAGCTATGGATGCATGTCTATCAGTAGCAAGTGAAAAGCTTAGAATTTATAGCTATGGATGCATGTCTATCAGTAGTAAGTGATAAACTTAGAATTTGTAGCTATGGATGCATGTCTTTCAGTAGTAAGTGATAAACTTAGAATTTCCAGCTATGGATGCAACCCTGTCTATAGCAAGTAAAAATCTTAGCAGTTAAGTATTCAACCAGGTCTGAAGCAAGTGAAAAGCTTAGAATTTGTAGCTAAGTATGCACCTCTATATAGTGACTATTAACTGGCTCTGACTTGTATTTAATTTTGTAGTTTACTGCATACCACACCAGGGTGCTTTCTGTCCTATTTAGTCCAATTCTATTGAGTTGTTTTGGAGAAGTTGTTAAGAGGTTCCTGACAACACCATTTTTAGTAATATTATAATTTGCTAGGAGAACATCAACTACATAACAAATCCATCCTCCAAGTAAAATTAGATGTTAAGCATGTTTTTTAAAAGTACTAAAATTAACAAATCCATCCTCCAAGTAAAATTAGATGTTAAGCATGTTTTTTAAAAGTACTAAAATGTTGTCTTCCTGTTTAGATAGACATCAAATGAGAATAGTCTCCACTATTGATAGAAGGACTGGTACCCTAATTATATCATTCATGCGCTACTTCAGCACGCTCTTCCAAACATGTAAGTATAGTGAGGTCTAGACAATTAGTGATTAGTAACTGATTAATTATCATTTATGAAAGGGAAATTATTATTGAAAAAAAATTACTCCAAAAATTGGGCCATTCATCAAATACCTTTCCATTTATTATACGTCAAAAAATTAGTTTAAGAGGATGATGTATTTACAACCCCATACCCTGGAGTTGGCCCTGACTATGGATTCCGAATGTATGTAAAACAGCTTTGAGTCTTGTGTGAAATACAGGCTAGGGTTACACAGATTAATAACTGGATGCCGTGTAAATGAAAACAATTTCACTCCTGCAAATCTGTAGGAAGTGGAGTGACTAATGTCATTATAAAAGGCGGTCTACTGTGCTGCTGGTATAGGTCCCACCAGACCTAATTTAGCTCTATGGGATGAAAGGCGTAATTAGTACATGTCATCTCCTGCTCAAACTTGACCTCATCTAAGATCTCAATAATATATGTACCAAGTTTAACTGAAATAGATGACAAATTTTGTCTATATATCTACAGATGTTAGAAACTCAGCCAATCAGATGCAAGATCATCTCATTAATATGCACAGGTCTCACTTATTATACAGCCTGCTGAATATGATGATACAAGTTCTCATTGGGCAAAATCCAACTAAAATTCAGCCTCTAGAGTGGTAATAAGCCAGTCAGCTATAAGATTACTGCACAGATTTTGCACAAACAAGCTCAGCCAATCAGAAGCAACATTACATCATTAATATACATAGATCCTGCTCATGATTATATTCAATAAAGCCCTTGATGACATACCGCAGTCATAGAAAGTCGATGAAAGAAATTGCAAAAACCCCAATATAGCATGCTTCATTATAACAAAAGTTCATGCATAGCACATTTGTTACATGGCTTCTGCAATTTTATAATAATTTCACCAATTTATTGTCATACTGCAAAGCTTTAAAACCCAAATAAACAAGTTTTTTTTTAATCTAATAAAACTGCCAAGATGTGTTGCTTTCTTCAAGAGAAAAAATATCTTATCACTGCAACATGCTTTTGAAAGAATTTAGCTCTTTCAAAAGTTGACGTTAATGTAATTATTACTTAATCTGCAACAATTAATCCAATAAGCCTTTAGGTTCTCTTTGTGTTTTCTTCCAAGCATTCTGCCAACAATCACTGCTCAATCCTGAATAAGCAATAGCCAACCGATCTTGGCTCAGTCATCTGGCATACACAAGCAATAACCAAACAATGTGTTGGTCTAAAGTTAATTTACTTACCTATTTCAGAGAAAACAAAAGAACACCTATGCCTGCTCAATTCAATCAATTGTCATAAACTATGTTATTATTAATGTAATTTCATCATCGATATTGTCAGGAGCAGTTTTGGTCACTGCCACATACATGTATATCCCCATTCCATCTCAGTCAACTGTATAAATATAAACATAACCCCACATTATGTCTTTCATGTAAGTTCTTTAGTCACCATAAGGTTATACCCATATGCTTAATGTATGTCCCAGCCCTTTTTTATTTTCTAGTCAGAAATGCAGACATCATCTTCAAATCAATTAGATATACACAGGCCACTGGTTGTAATACTAAAGTTATATGCTCTGTTGTTAACACTGAATAAAACAGAATCATTTAAGTTGAAGGTCTGGAGGCTGGTGGAATTGACTGTTAAAATCAAACATACTACATCCTGCTTTCTCTCTGCAGTAGTGGAAAGTCATATCAACATAACGAATACTGGGCTTATTTTATTTATATTTTCCCTGCTTCTTGTAGAGAATTACTCGACTGTTCTTTTGGAGATTGCACTATACCCTTGAATCAAATGGTTTACTCCCAAACATGGTTAAGGCGGTTTTACACCTACTGAATTGTTCATACAGTGTTTCAACAGTGTTTCATAAGTTTGTGTGAGTATATTAGAAGTTGATTCAAAATTCAAGAAATTATCCTTCCTTGTGCACATTTTCAATGGAATTATTATTATGGATAATATAAGATCGGTTGATGAGTACATAATACTCTATCAACACTTGTACATTTGTCAATTTTCTTATATATGTGCATGATTCTCTGCCCTAACTATAAATACATACATATCCACAATTTAAAGTATTTCTTTTTTAATATACAAATCAGTTGGTATCTATATCACTAAAAGGATATACATACAATACTTTCTTCAGTTAACAGACTTGTTTGGATATTGCATGATAGGTTACATAGCACAATTATGGTACTTTGCGGACACCAACCATCTTGTTTCCTGCCTTTAATGCACATATCAACATCTCATAAGCAGTGAATGAATTTGAAGGCCAACATGCAAAATTTACCTGATTATATGTACACACCCATTTTTTATGAAATACTGGCAAAATATTTTTATTAAAATATCTTTCTCTGACAATAAGCAAGCTATCTTTTTCTGAGTCTTTTATCAGCTTGCCTCCATGGTCTTAGCATAGGAGAAATTACGTATATTTATGTATATCACCGACTCCCTTTTGTTTGTTTGTTTGACACTAGTGAAGGACAGATAAGTATCACCATAGCTTTGGGGAATCAAACTATGATCATGACTTACTCATTAATTATTGGTACAGATCCTCTCCTCTTGGGCTTCATCACCATGCTGGCTTGATTACGAAGGCGTATGATAATCACAGAGGGTCGCAGTCGGCAGGGTTCACCATCAACCTGCATAGGCATAGGCACCCGTGTGGTCAGCTTCATCTCTCGACACTGCACCAATCGCTCCCCATGGCCCCCAATCTGAAGAGTGGCCTGGAAAAAAAAAAAAATGAAGCTTAAAGACAATTTAAAAAAAAACAAACATGTATCTGAACTAACGTGTTCAACAATACCAAGAAGAATTCATAATGTACAATGTGAAATAAGTTTATGGGGTTCAAATCCATGTCTTTGAAATAAATCCAGTGAATAAAGTCTGATGACTGTATTGTCAAGTCCATGTACTTGCCTTACTGATGGTATGTAGAACTGTTTGGTACCTGTGCTTCAATGTATTAAGTCACTTTGCTTTTACTGTGTGTTGTGTCACCTTCTATGCAATGTATATGTCTTTTAAACAAGGTGCTATGCTTGTTTCTTCTGTAGCACTGGTAAAAAGCAAAAATCTTACGTTATTTGTTAATACACAAGCAGACATTAACAAAAATTATTGCTTAGCATTGTTTTCAGGAGGGGACAGATGCAACATTAAGAAATTCAACCTAAAAGATAATTGGTAAGTTCTCAAAACTCTGATAAAGAACAATGAAAATTTCAATCTGTAGTGTTCATATGCCTGAAAAATTTTGTGTTTAACATGTTAGGAACACCATTTCTGTCAGACAGACTCTTCCTGGCATGCAAATATTGTTGAACCATATCATCTGTGCACTTTAAGGCATGTGGCTTTAGCTTATGAGTAAAATATTCACTTTGATTATGTGACAGTACTCATTCGACTTTGGAAAGGCACAGGCAATGACCTGTGGAATAAAGCTGAGGTCTCAACCTAATTATTTATTTCATCTAATTGTTCTGTATTCTGTGAACAAATAAATGGGTAAACAGGTGAAAGTTCACAGCAATTTGAGTGGAACACAAACAGTATACATATGCAAACACGTTTTGACCATCTACACACAAAGGTATGTAGCAAACACCATGCCAAACCATCCATTGACAAGGTAGTTTCTGGAACAAGTTTAGTTTGCTGTCAAACAGTGACCTATTTTTCCTTTAAACTTCCTATGTTCCTTACCAATGGGAAAAGGCAGAAGCCTATTGCTTTTGGGGCTGTTAGATATAAGCTGAAGGTCACTAGAGCTAAAAATGTGACTTTCCTTTCTCTGGCAATTTTCATCAAACTTCATGAGTAGACTGCTGGGGTAGCTCATTCTTTATTCTGAAGCAGAGATGTGAAAAGTCAAGGTCATTGGAGCTGACACTAATATCTTTTGTTTATTCTCATTTAAGTGAAGGTTCCTGGATCCAATTTCATCAAACTTTATAGGCCACCTTCACCTGGATGGAGGCAACTCTATGTTGATTTTCAGGGTTGGAGTTCAAAGGTTAAGGTCACTGGAGATAAAATAGTCATTTTAAGTTAAACATGATGTCCACCTTCCTTAAGAAATGGCAGTGTCTGTGTCTTATAGGTGAAAGGTCAAAGGACATGAAATTGTGTTCATGCTTAATGCAATAACTCAACTTACATGGAACAAATTTTGACAAATGTCATTGGTATATTACACCTGGACAGAAGAAGCTCCTGACCAATTCTGGTGGATGATAGGTACAAGGTCATGGTCGGACATTACAATGGAATATCAAGACTTACCTCATTTTCAAAATTATTCTCCTGTCAAGACACAATGTGGGAACTCTACAGACATACACATCTGACCATAACATTATCTGGATTTCTTTAAGTAATTAAAGGGGCCCCGAGTGGCCGAGTGGTCTAAAGTGCTCACTGTTACAGATCATTGCCATCTCACCTCTGTCTGTGTGGGTTTGAGTCTCGGATTTGGCCAATGTGGGTATATGAGAAAGCTTGCCAGTAGCTTCTTGTGGGTCGGTGGTTCTTTCCAGGGTCTTCCCAGATTCTTCCTCCACCATTTATACTGGCCACCATGTATAGCCTATCTTGTGCTGAAAAATGGTGTTAAACCCTACAACACCAACAACAACTACATTAAGTAATTAAATTTCCCTTCACCTTAAGACTCCTCTCCTAATATGACCATTCATTCAGAAGACATAGTGAGGAGATTTTCAATATATTCATTGTGGCAGTTTTATTAGAGGTCAGATTGGAACCATTTTCATTCAGGACCAATTTGGTATCATAATTAGTCTTCTTCTGAAAAACACATGTCAGTTGGACTTTCCATATAAGCAAGAGTAGCAAAAAGATTTTTAAGATAGCTGCTGTGATGGCCATATGGAAGTTAGATCGGCACCATTTTCATAAGGACCAATTGAGGTCTTTCAGTGAAACTACCATGTTCATATGAGCATCCATTCATGAGTAGTAGTGACCATACTGGATATCCAAGTGGAATCATTTTCGTTTAGGACCAACCAGTCATCGTATGAAGTCTTCTGGTGAAACCTCTGTGTCAATATACTGCTATGGTGACCATACTGGATGCCAGATCAGTACCATTTTCATTTCTGACCAACTAGACATCATAAGAAGTCTTGAAAAGACCATGTTGAAATGACCATCCATTCAGAAGGAGTAGTGATAACAAAATTTTTAAGATGGCTGCTGTGGTGGATAAACACAAATTTTCATGTGGGACCAACTTGACCTTGAGAATAATGTGTTTAAAGTTTTGTGCGGTCCACCAAGTAGTTTAGGAGGAGTAGCATAGCAAAGTTGAGCTAATGGACTGACAAACGTCAGATACAAAGTAAAATGACATCAGACAACAGGCTCTCTTAGAAGCTCTTCTAGTATTGGACCAGTAGATTAAAAAATTATATGTTTCATTACAAGATTCACAAAATGATTACACTTATGGCCACATTCATTTCAGTGCATCATAAATTTAGACAGGATTTATCTGGGTCTCTTCTAGGATGTGATTGCTGGATTCATGCAAGAGTAACATGTATGTCAAATTATATACCTGTCTCATGTGTAGCAGTCTTCTTTTTAGATAACTGAAACTTTTGTGCACAAACCATTTTCCTCATTTACAGTGACCTTGAACTATGACCTTTTCACCTAAAAACTGACAAACTTTCAAACCGTAACTCAAGCTGATATGCAGAACAAGTTTCTTCTTTCTGTCACAGAGACCTTGACCTGGCTGTTTGAGACCAAAATAGATAGGCTTCTATGTTACACCTAGTGCTAGCCATCCACAAAGTTTGTTAGTTGTAGATGGTGGAGAAATTGAATTTTCTCTGGAACCATTTTCTTCTTTCTGTCAGTGACCTTGATGTTTGATGTTCCAAGTCCAAAATCAATGGGATTTTTGCTAACCCCAAGTGCAAGCTATGCACAAAGTTCTGGTAACTGTAGAACTCAAGTTATCATGCAGGAACTGTTTTCCTTCCATCATACCGAGTCACTTTGACATCTGACCTCTTAGTTCGAAATTGACAGGGTTCTTCCTTACTCCAAATGCAAGTCATGCACAAAGTTTCACAAAATGTAAATAGTGGACATGTTGTTGTTATTGTTGTTGTGGGGATTAACGCCATTTTTCAGCACACAATAGGCTATACATGGCGGCCAGTATTAATGGTGGAGGAAGAAACCGGGAAATCCCTGGAAAGAACCACCGACCCATGAGAAGCTACTGGCAAGCTTTCTCACATATCCACATTCGCCGAATCCTAGACTCGAACCCACGCAGACAGAGGTGAGATGGCAGTGATCCGTAACGGAGAGCGCTTTAGACCACTCGGCCACTCGGGGCCCTAAATAAATAAATAGTGGACAAGTAAAGCTAATCTGCAGAAACCAAACTGGTGACAGATGTACAACATCATAACATAATACGATCTACCTTATTGCACACATATAAAAATCATGGAAAAAAAATCAACCTAATGTATGAAAATTGTACATTTTATTTTCAATCCATATTATTTCTTCATTAAATGCCTCCATTATGTAGGAACATCTCTCCTTTTTTCTCTTGCAGGGGGAATTTTCCCCCCCCCCAAATTTTCAGTTGTAGAATATACCCCAACTTATTTTTTGCAATCTTGAAAGTAGTCCCATAAATCAATTAAATTTCTCTACTGCTAAAATCATCTAGACACTATAATGATTTTATACGTGTTTTATAACATGGCACCACTTCATCACTTTCACTACTAGTTGTTGCTTCCTTTGATGAAAGAAACAGCCCACATACACTTACCATGGATGCATAAGTAAATCCTATCACCTCCAGGTAGCCATCATCATGTTTCTGAGGTTCAAAGCCAGCGGCATTGGGATTTCCCCATGGAACTGTTCCACCTGCATATCTAAAAGACAATAAATCAAATACAACACAGCCTACCCTTCTAACACCCACTCCAATGAAGAGGAATTAAACAAGAGTACAACAAATAGCACCTAATACACCCATTTCATAAGCCAGCCCCTGCTAATGACCTTGACCTTTGTGCTAAGGAACTCAGTAGTGTATCACAACGAAGGAGCAGCACAAGTAAAATTTAGCTTTGGGCAACCAAATGTGTTACAGTCACAGCTCACAAGGGCCAACAGATTTTGATATAGTTTATAATGATTCTGATTTCCATTATAAAAATCAATTTGTATGGCAACCTACAGGTCTGCTGTTTTAATTCATGCTAGGTGTTAATGTTTACTAGATATCTGATACCTACCTGGCAGAGTCAATCATGCATAATAATCCAGCTTCCTTTCAACGTGGCAAATTAGTGATGTCTAATGCCTGATGTTGAAGTCACTCTAACAGGCATGTTCTTTTTCTGGCAGAGACTAACATACTGTATAAGAACAATTACTCAACTAGAAGACATCAGTAACAAATCTTCACCCAAATAAGTACGTTCTCATTCTGCACAATTCTTGCACAACCATTTGCTGAAACTGTCCTTGTTTCTTCAATCCCTCCATGTAAAAGCAGAGCACCTATACCTTGGTATTTACATATATAATTTAAAAAAGCAATTACTCTTTCTTCATTTGATGCAGATACATTACATAATACTGACCACTGTGATTTTAGTTGCAATTGCAGTAATTTACTTGACAACCAATCTTTTGGGCAACCAGTTCTCCTAAACAGGTTGCCTGGGGCAATTATGGATATTCCAAAGTTTTTTTGCCCTTGAATGGTGTGGACCTGGGTAAAGTTTCATCAGAATATCAACAGGGTAACATGGATATGGAGAAACAGGCAACTGACATGTGTTGCATTGTACTGTCCTGTTGTGACCTTAGGGTATGATGATTAATACACATGGATAATGCTAAAAAAATTGTCAAGATATATAACAGGCAAAGCTTTTGTTAAAGCCTTTATTGGTTCAAAAGTTGCAACCATACATGGATAGAAGTCACTGACTTAATATATATTGCCTTGCCATGATCTTGACCTAAGAAATTTGTCTAGGATATTTGATAAACTGTCCAGTCTTTATAAATAAACAGTAAAGAATTTCCAAAATTTACACTTCTGACAAGGATACAAGCTGGAGTTACAATTTCTCTTGCCTGGAACTTCATTATGAGGCAGGGAGCTGAGCAATGGTATGTGACAAATGGTGGCTTTTTTGGATACATTTATACATAATTGGCTAAAGTTTCATTATATTATCTTCAGTGGTTCAAAACTTATAATCTGGACAAGACACAAGTCACAGGATTACATTTTCATATGATGAGATCTTAGCGTTGAGACAAGAGGTATGGCTATTCAAGGCAAAAGGAATGGCTATTCAAAGCAAGAGGTACTCAAGGCAAGCAGTATGGCTATTCAAGGCAAGCGGTATGTCTGTTCAGTGCAAGAGGCATGAGGTATAGCTATTCAAGGCA
This sequence comes from Megalonaias nervosa, assembly GCA_016617855.1. Taxonomy (NCBI): domain Eukaryota; kingdom Metazoa; phylum Mollusca; class Bivalvia; order Unionida; family Unionidae; genus Megalonaias; species Megalonaias nervosa. The sequence goes on from JAECUM010006059.1 coordinate 37,946, forward strand.
AGAGGTATGGCTATTCAATGAAAGAGGTATGGGTATTCAAGGCCAGAAGTATGGGTACCGGTATTCAAGGCCAGAAGTATGGCTATTTAAGGCAAGAGGTATGGCCATGGTATACAACTGACAGTTTATCTGTAATATATAACTGGGCAGTTTCATTAAAATATCTTCAGTAGTTCAAAAGTTACACTCTGGCAATACAAAAGGTCACAACATTCCTCCTGCTGTGACATTGACCTTGAGACCGTGGGTCTATCTATGGTGTACAAATTATAATTTACTCATGATATATACTTCAGCAAAATTTCTTTAAAATCTGTACACATACATGGACAATATTATTATACAAGTTGCATAAATAAATAAATAAACTATTTTCAACAAATAATTCTTATGACAGAAAGTTAGAAATTGTACATTATGTGCTGGAATGATATAATGCCCCATGTTTAACAGTCCTCTGTGTAGGGGCTAGTAAGACATGTTTGAATCTGGAGATTGCTGATCAATGGGTTTCAATAACCTGGACCTTTGGTCAAAGAAAGCAGTTAAGAACTAAACTTACTGTGCAGAAACCATTATTTCCTTACTAGACTCATCAAAATGGTAATTGGAGTCAAAGATCAGATATAGAAAGACATGCAGTTGTTAAGCTGCAAAACCCATTTCTTACTAGCCACAGATACTTTGACCTTTGTCCTTTTAACCCGAAAATCAATACTGCAAGTGCAAGGCCTCAACAAGCTTTGGTATAGGTATCTGGTGTAAAACAGAAGTTATGCAAATACCATTTATCTTATTTCAGTCACAATGACCTTCAACTTTGACTTTTTGACCACAAAATCAATAGTGTTCTTTCTTGCAGGTAAATCATAAACAAACTCTGGTGACGATACATGATCAATAACTTAATATTTTAAATATGAAACCATTTTTCTTCTTCAGTCAGTAATCTTGATCTATGACCTTATGACCCAACAGGCTTTTTTCTTACCCGATGAACAAACCAAACAAATTATTAACAAACTTCAATGAATGTAGCTGGGCAAGAACTGAAAGTTTTGTGCAGACACCATATTTCTTTTTTCATGCATACTGACAATGACCAATTTTTGCTCCTGACCCCAAAATAATAGACTTTTTCCTTACCCAAAGTGCAAGGCATCAACAAAGTTTGGTCTAGGTCTGTGATACAGAATAAATGAAAGTGTAGAAACTGTTTTTCTTCTTTTATCCAATGTGAATTCACCTTTGATATTTTGACCCCAGATTAATCTGCTTCTTCCTTACCCCAAGTGCAAGCCACAATGTTTGATAACTCCAGAGGGTGGAGAACTTGGGTTTTTATGGAGAAAGAAAACTGATTACAGACAAACAGATGGACAAAGAAGATCACAACACACTCAATCTAATGGTGGGCATAACAAAATACATGTCTAAAACAAGGGTTTTCTACATTATAAAGACAAATGTTTTACCACCACTCCTGTGGCCAAAGTGGTTAGAGCATTTGTCTTGGATGTGAAGGATGCAAGTTTGAACCCTGGCAAAGCACTACTAAAGATTTATAAAAATGGTAATAGCAGCTGCCTCGCTTGGCTCTCAACACTAAGAGGTTAGTGTTAGGACTGGTCAACCTGGTGTCAGGATAATGTGACTGAGTGGGGCATGATGCTCCAGTGCTAGACATCACTATAAACTGCCACACTGCAGATATAGTAATGATATGACAAATTGTTAAAGCTACATTAAACTCCCAAAACACATACACACATTTTTTACCATAAATTTTTTAACAATTTATATTATTATTTGAATCATTTCAAATGAAAGTGTGGAATTGTTGGACTGAAAGATACTAAAAATAAATGGAGGGAAAATATGATGAAATGATACTCACCTTGGAATGTTGAGAAAGAGAAGACAATGTAACTTCATGTCCTTTATTTGTGGAGTTAAATCCCTGCCATCACACTGAAAAATAAGTATACACTTCACACTGACTGCGTGCCAAAGAAAACAGAAACAGTATTGATAGGTACCCATTTATCTGGAAGGAAAATTAAAAGTTACAAATTCCACAAACTTATACTTTGTCTATCAGGCCAAAGTCTAAAAAAGAATGCTCAGCATATTTGTTTGTTTTGTCCCTGAAGTTTTAAAAAGCAATTCTTCAATCAAAATGTCAATAGGTTTCAAGATGTACCTATCACATACAAACAGAAGGTAAGATGATCATGAATTTTGTCAATGGATACCACTGCATTGGTTTTATAAACTCGCAATAGGATTTAAGTTAAATGCTTTTACAAAAACACTTACTTCAAGAAGAATTTGTTCAGAAAAAGTTTTCCAGCTTCTTTTTAATTGTTCCCTTCCCCCAGCCTGAAAATATAAGATACTTCAATTTAATCATCAGAACCAAATTAACTCAAGTAAAGATAGAAAAAAGTATGAATCCCATCCTGAATAAAAAATACACTGCCTGGAAACTAATTTTAAAAAATGTTCCTCAAATAAGGATTGTATTGTATTGTCACAATGTGAGACAAAGTATCAGAGAAAGCTTATGAAGCATTTGCATTCTTTAGAATTGTTTTATACACTGAATGTTTCTGAATTTATTATAAATTTTACAGATAGTCTGAACTATGTTACATAATGTCATGCTATCAGTCAGACTATAGTCTGTTTCAAGTTAGCCATTCTTTTTATAACTGGACAAGTTGAATTCAATAAAACGCTGCATGCATTGAATGATGAATAATGTTTGAACTCTTATGATCCAGTGAGATTATTCTTGTTGGACACAGATTCATGTATGAATGTGGATATTATTATAATAATCTCTGTACATCAGTTCTGATGAAATAATTTAATGTGTAATGTGGCCAATTCATATGTGCATATGCATAATGTATATTACTGCATTTGTACTTAACAATGTCTCATGTACTACATTGCTCCATCATTATATTTTTAGCTTTTGGGGTCGGGATGGGGAGTCACAGAACTCTGTGAGGTTGTATGCAACACATATTCTGCTGTCAATAGTGTCATCATCTTGGAAGATGCCGTTGTTATACTTGCAGTGAGGGACCAAAGCTTCTGGACCAACAGGTCTGCAGGGAGTAGGAGGCTCTCGTGGGACCCTTCAGCAGACTAGGATGGGCGAGCCATCTGTGATGGGTAATTGGCCATTTAACAAAAGCAGTGGCACCAGAAATACATTGTGATTGTCAACTGTATTTCATGAGTTACTTTGTTTCAGTTTTTAATCATTTTTATCCAATGTCATTATAATAGTGAAATCAATATTTCAATATTGCTATATGAGTGAAAATCAATACTACAATGATCCTACTTTTGGATGAAACATTCATATTTTTGTATAAATTTTATATGTTGATCACACATGGTAACAAAATCATATACTGTTTATAATTCCGTAAATATCCTATACTTTGATACCCTTTGTCATATATCCATGTATCAATCATGTTTGTTTATATCTTCCATACATTGATTCTTGTTTGATTACTTGCTGAAGTTACATGTTTTGACTAGTTCCTTTGAGGAATGATACAATTTCCTTATATGAGTGGTTTAAACTGGTACGCATCATTCTAATTAAATCCACTGTTAGGCTTTATGCACACGAGTATGGTGACAGATTCATTCATTATTCAGTTTCGCTAAAAATAAAGCTCTCATTTACTTCATTGCTTTCATGTCTTCGCCAGGTCCAATCCCAACCTGCCTTCATCCTGTTAAAGTTTAAATTCTCACACACATTGCTTTAAAGTCAACTCATAACATAACCTACTAAAACATAAGCTATAACTAGAAAGAATGATAGTCATCAAATATCCATCATCACATCAAGAAACATTGCATGGTTCCTGAACTATTGGTTACCAGCAACTTCAATTAATGATGATATAGAATTAACTGACAAGGCCCATAACTCTGCCCAAAAAAAATTACCGTGGTGAAATGCCTAAATGGTGCATCTAAAAGATACTGCTATTGTGAAGATCAAGATTGAGAGCATGTTGTAACTGTGACTGAATCTGAATTATGGCTTTCAAAGTGGTAATAAGCTCAGGCAATCGTATGCAAGATCATCTCATAAAATTGCATGGCTCTCATTCATTATTGGCAGTCCAAGATTCTGATGATATAAGGCAAAAGAAAGTGTGTTTTGGTCCTCCCTGTTTTTTGGTTTTTCAGTGCCGACCCTAGCACTCTTTCATTCCCATGTTAAAAAAGAATTTAAAATAAAATAAAATACAAATATAAATGAATAAATAAATAAATCTGATTTGTGTATCTAACTGAGCTGGTTTAGCCCAGTACTTGAAGTGCTAAATATGTTATATATGATAATCATTATAGTACGTATATAGTGTTTCCCCCAAATATCTACCAAATATCTACCTACCCTAATTTTAAAACCAGTGTAATATGAAAACACAAATTTTTTGGCCTTAGCACACTCCAAGTCTGTTCAAAAATATAGCTTCCAGAGTGGTAACAAATTTAGTCAACCAGATCAAAGATTTCGTCAATGATGTGTATGGATTTGGTTCATTATATATATCGCATCCAAAATCCTGATGATACAAGCCCATGTTTAATGTCTGATCAAAATGGGACCATATGGTTTCTAAAATGTCAGCAAACTTGTACAAGATCTTGATGATGAAATAGCACATTTTCCACATTTGATCAAAATCAGATTAGAAGTATAGCCTCCAGAGTGGTTACAAACGTAGCCAATCAGATACAAGATTACATAATTAATAGGCATGGATCCTACCTATGGCTGAGTTCACTCAAGATTTTGCCAAGAGAAATGCATTCCAAGTTTGATCAAAACTGAATCAGAAATCTGTACTCCATAATGTGAGAGGGTCAGCCAATCAGATACAAGATTACATAATTAATATGCATGGATCTCATTAAATACTGAAAACATCAAGATTTTGATAATATAAGCTCACATATTTCAAGTTTGATTAAAGTCAAATCTGAAATCTGGCTTCCAAAGGAATAAGAAGATCAGCCATCAGACACAAGATCACCTGATCAGTCAATGTAGATCATACTCATTATCAAACTTTTCAGAAAACTAAAATGGTAAAAGCATATATGCCAAGTTTCACCAAAACTATCAGAAAATTTGCCCACAGAGTGGTAATGAACTCAGTCATTCAGATGCATGAAGCATAATGCACAATTCACAAAGCACATTGTACCAAAAGCTCACCTAACCATGCATCCAGGTGAACTAATGATTCAGATTTGTTTATCGCACGGGTATGCACCCACTGCAGACCAAGACGGGGGATTATTGATGTTGAATATTAATAAAATTGTTGTGCTAAATAATGATTTAATCATCCAACATCTTGATATTCACATGTTTACCAAGTCTGATTAAAATTAGGTCAGAAAGACCATCTATTGAGTGGTACAATCTAATCTTAAGTCAGATCATCTCACCATTATACACAGCTTTCTCTCACAATAAAATCTCAGATGATATCTTGAAAAGCTTAAGTCGACTCAGAACTCAATAGATTATCATGACAATGTGTACAAGTGGTGTGTCTGAGAAACAATGACACAAAACAGCCAAACATTGTCTACCTGGATTCGATTTGTACCTCAAATCAATAGAGATGAAACTAGAGATACCAACTGCATTAGTCCCATTTTATACGTTTTGGGCAAGACCACATAAGTCTGCAAAATTAGAGTACAAAGTATTAAAACTGAAATAAAATTCATATCGTATCTACAGAAGAAGAAAAACACTTGTATTCACTCAATATTTTACATTTGTGAGTAAAAATAACTCATGATAAAGTTTGAGACAATGATAGCAAGCAAATACTGAGGCCCAGCACATAAAAAGTGCTATTTAAATTACAAATATCCAAAATATATTTCATCATTTCTTCTTAGCTTGTAAGGTTAAGATCTGTACAGTTGTTAAAACCTATCCAGATGAAGATGTAAAAATCTGAACATTGATATGTTAAGTATCACTCATTCAGCAAGGATTCCAGAGCTGACAGGTTCATGAAGGAAGGGGAAGAACTAGCAGTTAAAATGGCAACTAGGTTTGTTGACAGCTTTAGATTCTTGGGACAGTCTTCAGAACATGAAAAGTTAATGGAGGTGCTAAAGTGGTGTAAAAATAATGACACCATAATATTTTACAAAAGATGTTTAAACAAGAATTTTATGGTATTGATGAACTTCACAGCATTGTGGAACAGATAGGAAATATGGCATAGTAGTTAGTAAAGCACTGATTCAAGAAAGTGAAACTTCTATGTTAGTCAAAAGTCTTATTTTGGAGCAGAAGCATTCAAAAGACAATACTCATGAGTTGTGGAAAATTAAACATAACAACCATAAATAACAGCTTCCAAATTTGTTCCATCTGGCTAAGCTAGCTATGTATATGCCCCTTTGGACAGGAGATTGTGAAAGGGGCTTCTTGGCACAGAACACTATTCATTCACAGGAAAAGAACAGATTATGCTCAGAAACAGTTAGCAGATTAATGCTTGAGAAATGGATATTAAAGTGTTGGGTAAATATTGAACTATGGCCGTTTCCATCTCCCCCTTCTTTCCATGATTATTTACCATGTATCTGTCTGTCCATTAGCACAAGTTTGTGATCACTAAATTGTGTAGATGATTGCTACACATCTTTACACACCCACCCTTATTGTCATCATTATCACCATTCTTTAATAATGACAATCAAATCTGGAAAACAATTATCACTTACTAGTATTACAGCTGAAAACGACCCCCATTTATACTAGTCATTATGAATTACAATCACAGTTAGTGACATGTACTTTAGTCTGGTTTACATTCATGTTTGCAAAAGATCAAATCAAGGTCAATGGTGTTTTATACACAATATAAATCAGATGGAATGATGAACAGGTGGACCGTCACTGAAATCGCTAATTCACCCAACACTCATGTACTGCTAGCTGGACTGACTGACAGGTGAACTGCGCATATGATACATTATAGCATAAGAAGAACTAATGGAGAAGTAATCTCAAACTCCTTAATAACAACTATTTAGCATTATAACACAGTACATAAGTATACATCTTTGGCATTCCTTGGGTCTCACCCTCCGCTGCATGAGGTTAGTGTGGTAAGATGGAAGAGAAGCATGCAGTATCTATGAGGCGGAATCTCCAGTACGACTGATGTTGTTGTTGTTGTTGTGGGGCTTAACGCCATTTTTCAGCACATGATAGGCTATACATGGCGGCCAGTATTAATGGTGGAGGAAAGGACCACTGACCCACGAGAAGCTACTGGCAAGCTTTCTCGCATATCCACATTTGCCAAATCTTAGACTCGAACCCATGCAGACAGAGGTGAGATGGCAGTGATCCGTAACAAAGAGCGCTTTAGACCACTTGGCCACTCAGGGCCCCTTCCAGTACGACTGAAGCACTATCTATGAGGCGGAATTGCCAGTACGACTGAAGCACTATCTATGAGGTGGAATTGCCAGTACGACTGAAGCACTATCTATGAGGCGGAATTGCCAGTACGACTGAAGCACTATCTATGAGGTGGAATTGCCAGTATGACTGATGTCAGGGCCGAATGGCCAGCATGCCCTATCTATGAGGCGGAATCGCCAGTATGACTGATGTCAAGGCAGAATTGCCAATGTTTGAGTATGACTGACTGACATAACTGTTAAGGCAGAATTGCCGCTGTATTGAGGCAGAGTCACCATAACTTGTTATGTCTGTAAGTCGAGTGGATTGGGGACAGAATGCCCAAATGATGCTGCATGCCGAGAATGAAACTGCAGTAGTATGCTGCGGAGAGCCCCAAGGAATGGTGTTTATATCAGATTTGCCATGTGGTTGTTCATACTATTGTCAAATGCTTATTTAATCTAGAAATACTATTCACTACTTGCATTCTGCAGATGGTCACTCACAACAGTGAGTTTATATAATAAATTATTATTATTTCTTATGAACAATAAAACGGTCAATATGTGAATAGTTTTTGTTCATTTGCATGGCAACTTTTCTGCAATTTATGAATCAGGGAATATTATTTAGAATAGATCTGAAAAAAATATCTGCTACCAAATACAGAAGATTATATCTGGCAATAATGTTGGCAAATACAGTGTGACCCCACTATAGCACACTCTATTATAACATGAATTTGGATATAACATGGTCATGGTGTGGCTCCCAAAATTTTATATACATGTATTTTTCGCATACACAAAAAAAATTTCTTTCTTAAAAGTATGAAAAAAAATGTAAAAAGTTTATTGTCATTTTGGGGAAGAGATTGCGCATGAATAATACAAGACGATCGTGGCGTGGCTCTTTAAATTTTATATGTATTTTTCTCGTACACGAAAAAATAGTTTTTTCTTCTTAAAAGTACGAAAAATGACAAGTAAAAAGTTTATTCTGGGATCACGTAGGACTTCGCAAATGTCACAAACTGCGATTTTATTTTCCTTATTGGCGGCAAAACATACCATCTGGCGATTTTTTTTTTTATTGGCAACAATGTTGGCTGTTTAAACTGGTATATACAACCACTGGTTTGGAGTGAGAAATTCAGAGGCCCCATGAAAGGAAGCTGCAAGCTTGATATAAAATGCACTGAAATTTATCTATTGTTACATAAACAATTTTTGTCCATATTGACAAACCATCTTAACAGTGCATTGTAATATCATAATCCACTTATGTTGACATCAAGGATGAGTACTGTATGTTGTGAGATATCCGCTTTTTTGTTGTTGACATTTCTGGTAGTGGAGATCAACTGGAAGAGGCATTATCTCGCAATCTATTTTATGTCAGAATTCAGCCGCTTGCTAGTAATTAATATATTTACATAGACTGACATTTGTATGTGGATGGTAAGTACCACAAATGTAAAAAAAAAAAAAGAAAAAACCCCATCTTACTTGTTGGTCTATTCAATAGGCAGGGAGGAATAGTAACTACAATCAACCAAATGACAGCCAATTCCTTTTCTTAAAATGTACCCAGATAAAATAGTTTGCTGAAATTTCAAAGAAAACAGATTACCTTTGAAGCACCGGCTGTTATGAAAATGTACTAAGCAAATGGGAAAAAAAATCAGTCTCAATCATGCAATACAATTATTTGATGTTGCTGCTACAATAAGAAATTGGCATTTGTTTTGGTTCTCCAAAGCTGTCATTTAGCGGTGACTTCAATAATGCAAGCACCTTTCATCAAAGAAAGCCGACTACAATCTTCAATAAAAACAAAGAACTTTTCTTCAAAGGAAGTCAGTACCAAACTTAAATAAAAGCAATGGAATCTTATGGATTGTTTCATTTTCCAATGTGACTAGAACACGTTTACTGTGCTGTGAAAGTTTCCTTTTTGTAGGGAAAAAGTTTTATGCTTACGAATGTTACCAACGGCAGGTTAAAACGCAAACAAACTTTTACCGACTTGGGACATACTGAAAAGTAAATGTGCTTCATCATTCGTTACGTGACTGTACTATGTTTATCCACTGAATTCAGACCTATATGACCTGTGACAAAATTATTGAATATTTTAAATCTGTGAGTGTGCATATTTTTGATGGAATTACTTGTATTGTGGATTCAATGTATGTGATGAGATTCGTGGGTGAGTACACGGTGTTGATACTTTATTCATGCTATGCATTAGACATGTATATAAACAGTATACACATATATGTACCAATCCGTGGTTCTCTAAATAAAGTAAAATATTATATATGCCTTCTCTGTGTTCACTACAGGCGTATTTTCCATTTAATATGCAAGATGGTAACTGTGCCAATGAAGCACATATTTTTATTACCTACACCACCCCCACCCCACCCCCCCGCAAATTTTTGGGGGTACATGCATCATTTTCTTCAGCTAACTGACCTGGTTGCTTATAACACGGTTCGGTCTATATCATGGTTGTGTTCTATGGCTCCCAACTACCGTGTTATAGCAGGGTCACACTGAAGTTTCTTGCCACAAGTAACTTTGTCCCAATTTGATGCAGATTCTGCAAAAGTGGATTTCAGTGATGGCATATTTGTTGTTGTGGTAATTCTGCTTTTATTAGGTTGGGTTTCTGCATGATGCATGATGTCATTCTTGCCACAGTAATAGACCTTAAAATCAGCTTTTCAGGAAGAGCCAAATGCATATTCATTTCCCTTTGAATTGCATCCACTAAAATTCCTGTTTCCAACCATCACTGATATTTCATGTGATATTTCAGTTGCTTGGATTTTGGTGTTTTGTCATTGGCAAACTTAGACATCTTGACAAACTTTAAGCACCAAATTCAAACTGACCCAGTTTTATGCCACTTGAGCTCTGTAGTAATCGAACCATAATCAATTAACATCTTTAATCCTCAGTCCAAATTACTTTTGATCATACATAATATAAACTCTAATCCATCTGAACAACTTTAAGCACCAAAGTAAAATATGCCTTGTAGAAAGAATCAAAGAAATGTTTATTGTTTTATGCTGACTGAGTTCTTTAATAACCCAACCATAATCATTTAACATCTTTAATCCTTTTGTAATTTCTTCTGCTCACACATGATATAATCCACCTCAACAAACTTTAAACAATGAAGTCATGCTGACTGCAGACAGGATCAAAGATTGAAATAGGCAACTGCTTAAGTTAGTTCACAGTTATGTGGTAAAAGGTAGTATCACCATAAATATACTACAGTGAAAACAAAATGTGAAAGAAAGGAAAAAAATACATTTTTGACTAATAATTCTGCGTACAACGGATACTTCTAAGTGATGGGAGGGATGGGAGTGATGAGAGTGATGGGAGGGATGGGAGACACACCTAAATTTGGGAGGAAGAACCCTACTGTGAGGAAGTTTCACATCTTTCTTCACAGTGGTGAACTAATGAGGAAAGAGAAAACTTACCCCTGCATAGAACATTTTGTTCTTAAATCTACTATTGAACTTCTCAGGATTGGCTTCTGAAATGATAAAAGAAAAGAAATTTAAAAAAAAAAAGAAAGCGATAATCCATATTCACACGTACTTGCAGTAAATGCTATCTCATTTCTATAATTAAACCATATTTGTCAACAAAACACATGATAATACACTATGAACCTACTGTATTCTTAATTGTTTCAAGAAACACATCTAATTGGAACACAAGGAAATTAATTGGTCTGTGAACTTAATTTGTGTCAGCAAAGCAAATAAGCCTTCTCTGAAAGACCACAAAATCCAACTTTTTGCAATAATGACATATAAATGAAATTATGTTATCTACACATGCATATGAACATGCACATAAAAAAAATTTAATTTGTCTACCTAAAGTTTGTTTTACTTAATTATGTTAACAAAGTTCCAAAAGTTCCAAATTAAACTGTAAAAATAAAGAGGCCCTAAAAGGAAAAGATGTTCAACTGACTAAAGAAATGAATATCCATGAATCCAAGATACAACCATATGCTTTTATTCTTTCAACTGTCTTCGCATGGGCTGGTTCGTGGCTGTACAATGGGCCTGATGTGAGAGGAGACTTAATCGAACACTGGCTCAGTGGTTAGCATGTTGGACTCGCTACCAAAATGGGCAAGGCACTTTACTCCAGCTGCCTTGGTACTAAATAGCGTACTTGTGTTGATGTGCCATAAAACATCAAACCAAATCAAACCAATCTCTTTAGCTGCCAAGCATTGCCACCATCTCTGATACTCTTTAGAAACTCCAACATTTAGTAATAAAAATATTTTCAAACATGTTTGAGTTATTATATTCATATGATACCTGAAATGCAGTACAGAACTTCCTGTCAGAACCAAGCAACAGGATAAAGTCAGGATGGACTACATAGAAAAGTTTGATTCACAACATAAAACATACAGTAACCAACATGAAAAAGAGTATACAAGGCACATATAATATTTTAAGATAATCCACATACATATAATACAATGCATTTAAACAAAAGATTTACATTTTACACAAGTAAAACAAAACATGTTGATTACATATAAAACCTTGATGAGATTTAGTTTCAGTGAGTCCTTAGCTGCCATTTAAAATTAAGGGGTCAAACACTCTATGATTTATAAAATTACAAGTGGACTAAAAGAACAGGTTACAACAAAAACATACTTAACAGACTACAAACCTTATGACCCTGAAAAACAATTCAATGACAATCCAATAAAAAAAACAAACAAACAAAACAAACATTTCATCCAGATTAGAAAAAGCGATAAGTTAGAAGATACTGGAATGAGAGATGATGAAAGAAATTCTCATAAATTCATTATTTGCATGTGGAAAAAATACAAGTATTTATTTAAACAAAAGGCTATTATAACCTAAAATCATTAATTTCAGAAGAAGATTACTACATAACTGTGCTGGACCACAGTTGTTCACAGTGTATTACACTGAACTTGATAGTAAGGATAATAGATCACTGAGCCTGTCTCTTTCAATATGAAGACATACCCACATTCTAAGTTTGGTTAAATCTATATTTAATATTTTTTGGAAAAGTAAAAATTTATTTAAGAGGCATCATTTAAGATATTCTTCAAATATATCCACCCAATGGGTTTGATAAAAATCCATTCATACTTGGATGCGTTTTTCATCTTCATTAAGTCCTTCACAAAAGTGAGGATAAGCTGATAGACAGATCTACACCGTTTTCATTCAGAACCAATTAAAATATATTGATTGCAAGAAGCATTTTAGTGAAAACTCCATGTCATTGCCATCAATCATTTCAAGAGAAGAGACAAAATTTTCACCATGGTCACTATGGTGCCATGCTGGATGAGCACCAATTTCTTTCTGAAGCAGCTATATAATACTATGCTATATAATACTATAATAGTGTTTCAGTGAAAACCCTATATCAATTAGACCATCCATTTTCAAGATGGCCACCAAGGCAGCCACTTTGGAAGTGGGATCACCATCACTTTAATAAAATAATAAGTAAATAAAGCAAGAAAGAAGTGGGATTATTTTTAAATGTCAGCATGGCAATCCATTTTTGAGACAAAACTGTTACGAGATTTTTCAAATTTTGGAAGGTCATGCAGGCATTTTTTATTCATGGCCAAATACATATAATGAGAAGTGTTAGTAGGCATTTTCTATTCATGGCCAAATACAGACAGTGAGAAGTGTAAGTAGGCATTTTCTATTCATGGCCAAATTGGCCAAATACATATAGTGTAAAGTGTTAGTAGACATTTTCTATTCATGGCCAAATACATATAGTGAGAAGTGGTAAAGTGAAAACCTGGTTTTCGATACAGCCATCCCATCAACATGAGTTTTAACAATAAGATTTTTAAAACATCCAATGTTATCGAGCACCATTTTTACTTAGGTCCAACTAGATATCATTTAAAGTTTCTCAATGAAACCCCTTGTCCATATGAAGTAGATAAAACAAGATTTTCTAGTTGGACTGAAGTAAGCTTCTTCAAAAATGAATGGCCATGCTGACAATTAAAATAAAATTGCCCTTCTTTCCTGTACTATATACTTAATATTAGTCTGTATACTGAGGGAAAAAAATTAATACGGCCATTTTATGCCTCTTCCTGCAGCAAGTGCAACAGAGACTGTCACTCTAGGGTCGGACTCTTCAGCCACTCGTGAAGGTGCAGATAGGACACCCAACCGGAAGCTACACCATTGTCTCCCAAAGACGGACGGATGCCGATGCCGATGTAAATTGTATGTATGAGCTTATTAAGAAAGTTTTGCGTTCCAATGCCAGTTACCATGGAAACAATTTGCTAAAAAGAAGTAATAGATAACAGAATTTTCCAACCTTTCCATGCATTACTCTATGATGGGCCTATCCATAAATAAAATTTTATTCAACAAAAGTAGTTTTATTATATTAATATACATGTTTATCATTTTTATGCAATGCAGCTGTATGTTAAGATTTAATTAATTAAAAAAATTAAACTTACAAGTCAACAATGAATATCCCTGACTTAAAAATTAACTAAACATGGTTAAAAAGTTTCAATGCAAAATAAAGTCATCAAGTCTGCATTGAAAACAAATAGATGAAAATAAAATTTAAAAAAATGCTCCTGATATGGGAATAAAAATTGGGCTAATTGTTCCTATTAAATATCACACTGTATTGAACATTTTATAGATATATATATATATATATATATATATATATATATATATATATATATATATATATATATATATTATTTGTAAAGAGTGAAGCTTATGGACTTATTTGCATACACTTCTAAAATGAATACTGCAACAACATGAAGAAAGATGAGCTCAGGGAAATGTTCCACCTAAATCTTATCCTTAGATTTGAGATATTTTCCAGTTGCATTGCCAGATAGGTACAGATGGAAGACTCATAACAGACTGGAGCCTAAAATGTTTGGGTTTTTTCATTATGTAAAACTAATCATCTTTCTAACTGTTACAGCACCATTTCTGTATTAAGATTGCAATACAGTAAAAACTGTTACATGCGACCTCTGCTATTAGTGACCACCTGTCATTTCCAACCACAATCGTAATGCACGGATCGATTTTATTGTATAAACGTTCTGTTGTGAGTGACCACCTGCTGAACACAACCAGCGACCACAATGTCTTGGCAAAATATGCATTTTGCCACTGCTATGAATGACCGCATCGCAAAAACGCAGATAAACTCCACCAACCTTTATTTAATCCCTGTAACAACAACTGCTCATACCATTCTAAAAAAAAAATTTAAAAAAAAATAGGCTGGCTACCGATATCTGAAATTTTGTAGGTATGCTTATAGTGTTTTATAGTTTCTGTTGTAAACCAGACTAAAGTACATGTAGATTGTTCCCTAGTCAGGTTCCCTGCTTCGTATGCTCCATGCATTATTATCCGCTATTCGTATAGGAGAGAGCAATGCATGGAGCATATGAAGCAGGAAACCAGACTAATTATTCTCACACTTAACCTGCTTCCCAGCCTTATCGTAGATCATATGTATGAGTAGGACCCAGCATCCCTATGAACGACCATATCACAAGAACATAGACAGACACCACTAACCTATATGCAATCAATTGTTACAATGACCACTTGATTAGTAACGATTGTTCTGACCAAAAAGAAATATAAAAGGAACAAAAAAAAGTATTGTGGCTACCGGTGACAGATGCTACAGTTAGTATTATTTAAACTGGATTTATACTTTATTGCTGGTTGAAAAGTAAATGACAGGTAATTAACACTTCTCATACAAAATCAAAAGTTCAGTGACTTGTGCGTAACATGTGGTTCTTTTGGAAAATTATGCAACCGGATTAATGACTATGAATATTCATGAAAATTTACAGCCAGTTATATACTGATGTCTAACACTGGGGCATCATGCTGCAGACATGTAGCATCATGTCCCGCCCAGTCACACTGTCCTGACACCAGGCCGACCAGTCCTAGCACTAACCTCTTAATGCTGAGCACCAAGCTAGGCAGCTGTTAGTACAATTTTTATAAGTCTTTGGTATGACTCAGCCGGGGTTTGAACCCACGACCTCCCACATCCGAGGCAGATGCTCTAACCACTAGGCCACCGGAGGAAGGATGGTTGGTGCGAAATTGGAAGAATTAAAATATCACGAGCCATGCTGAAGATATTTTGAAGCAAATTCAAGTATCAATCATACGGGATCCTCAAAGTTCATAAATATTCTTCACATACCATAAAATTCTGCATATTCTCATCTTTAATTTCAGCTGTAAAACATCTGTTGCAAAGGAGATTTAGTGTGCTGAATTTTGCTTTAAAGGTAAGAAACTTTTGAGTTTATCAACTTTGCAAAGCGTGCGATACACGTCATCTTGAATATTTTACTAAACAAACATGTGTAACCTGTAGTTTAATGCTGTATCACTCAATAAATGTCCACAATGTAACTGCTGTGACTTACATCTAACAAATACAATGATCGAAATCAATTTTTAGCATCTATTCCTGTATTTTAAAAGCGCTTGTCTTATGAAGATTTGTGAATTTGTTGAGACAATCGTTCTTCATAAACATTCAAAATTGCAGTTAACATATTGAATTTAGTTTTCTTATTCAAATCATTTGCTAGTTCATTATTATAACCTTTTTCAGGAGACTGTTCAGTTAAAAACATTGTAATGATTATAAATTGTGAATTTCAATAATGTTTGAATATTCATGTATCATGCTATGAAAAGCACACCTCCCTTAATCCCTCAAAAAGGATTATCCAGCCCCTGTCAGACATATGACTTGATTAAAGAAAATATACAGAACAAAGTCCATGAGAGGTCAAAAAAAGCTGTTAGTGAACTTACAAATGTCAGTTTAAAGTTGGACCCAAGATTTAATACGGTGAATAAAAATTCTTTGCAAAGTTTGTAAATAAAATTTTTACATAATTTTTCTCTGTTCACTCATTACCAATTACACCTACAAAATATCTGACAGTACAGATGCATTGTGCAGTAAATTTACATAAGAACGTAAACTTTCATAACAATATCTTTCAAAAAGAAAAAGTTACAACATTTTAAGGAATAGTGTTGGTCTTGGGTCCACTGTCTAGCAAAGAACATCAGGCTTTACATAAAATGAAAATTCGAAAAAGGACTGAAGTTTTATCAACTTTAAGTTATTAACTTTGGTTCTATTAGAGATATTTTGATAATTTAAACTGTTTTGAAGAGTTTTTTTTAATTAGCTTTTTAATTTGAAATACGTTTCATTCCTTTACATTGTCTTTAAAAATAGACTGGGGTTGTAAACATATTGAAACTGAAGAATTGCAAACACATATCTGAACTTCTAGTCTAAAATGTGTATCAAATGACATATTATCTGAACTTCTAGTCTAATATGTGTATGAAATGACACATCTGAACTTCTAGACTAATATGTGTATCAAATGACACATCTGAACTTCTAGACTAATATGTGTATCAAATGACACATCTGAACTTCTAGACTAATATGTGTATCAAATGACACATCTGAACTTCTAGACTAATATGTGTATCAAATGATACATCTGAACTTCTAGACTAATATGTGTATGAAATGACACATCTGAACTTCTAGACTAATATGTGTATCAAATGACACATCTGAACTTCTAGACTAATATGTGTATCAAATGACACATCTGAACTTCTAGTCTAATATGTGTATCAAATGACACATCTGAACTTCTAGACTAATATGTGTATCAAATGACACATCTGAACTTCTAGACTAATATGTGTATCAAATGACACATCTGAACTTCTAGACTAATATGTGTATCAAATGACACATCTGAACTTCTAGACTAATATGTGTATGAAATGACACATCTTAACTTCTAGTCTAATATGTGTATGAAATGACACATCTGAACTTCTAGACTAATATGTGTATGAAATGACACATCTGAACTTCTAGACTAATATGTGTATGAAATGACACATCTTAACTTCTAGTCTAATATGTGTATGAAATGACACATCTGAACTTCTAGACTAATATGTGTATCAAATGATACATCTGAACTTCTAGACTAATATGTGTATCAAATGACACATCTGAACTTCTAGACTAATATGTGTATCAAATGACACATCTGAACTTCTAGACTAATATGTGTATGAAATGACACATCTGAACTTCTAGACTAATATGTGTATCAAATGACACATCTGAACTTCTAGACTAATATGTGTATGAAATGACACATCTGAACTTCTAGACTAATATGTGTATCAAATGACACATCTGAACTTCTAGACTAATATGTGTATCAAATGACACATCTGAACTTCTAGTCTAATATGTGTATGAAATGACACATCTTAACTTCTAGTCTAAAATGTGTATCAAATGACATATTATCTGAACTTCTAGACTAATATGTGTATGAAATGACACATCTGAACTTCTAGACTAATATGTGTATCAAATGACACATCTGAACTTCTAGTCTAATATGTGTATGAAATGACACATCTGAACTTCTAGACTAATATGTGTGTCAAATGATACATCTGAACTTCTAGACTAATATGTGTATCAAATGACACATCTGAACTTCTAGACTAATATGTGTATCAAATGATACATCTGAACTTCTAGACTAATATGTGTATGAAATGACACATCTGAACTTCTAGACTAATATGTGTATCAAATGACACATCTGAACTTCTAGACTAATATGTGTATCAAATGACACATCTGAACTTCTAGTCTAATATGTGTATCAAATGACACATCTGAACTTCTAGACTAATATGTGTATCAAATGACACATCTGAACTTCTAGACTAATATGTGTATCAAATGACACATCTGAACTTCTAGACTAATATGTGTATCAAATGACACATCTGAACTTCTAGACTAATATGTGTATCAAATGACACACCTGAACTTCTAGACTAATATGTGCATTCAATTAAGGCATACTGAATGGGTTTTGAAAACAATCCTGAAAAGTAGGTCACACTGGCCTACTTTTAGTACAGTGGTATACTACTCCTCCTGATGCTTCACAAGTAACTTTTATGACTGCCAAGGCAACAGTACCTAGGATATTTACTTATACATACTAGGTGTAAATCTGCTAAATGCCATCTCTAAAACATCTTGAGTATAATAATATAAACTACCCTGCTGGTGAGTTACGGATACATAAAATGCTTTTGTGTTCAAACTGATTACCTCGAGACTCATGGAATTCTAAGGCTATTTGAGCATCAGCACCAAGACTAAAATAGTTATTAAAGACATCAAGTGGCAACTTGTCCTTCACCTCCTCTTCAAAAGGCTCAATGTCCATAGTCTTCAGTGGCTGTACTGTCAAGTTCCACCTAACAGGGAAAAAAGAAAAAATACATTTAGTCAATAGCTGTTCTGAAATTGCGACTTGTTAAAAAATTAAGAATTCAAACACATGGAGACACTATAATACTGCAAATGGTGGGAATTTTTCATGTGAATTTTGCAAAGGAAGTAACTGTTTAGTAATTTTATGCATCTCCAATAATACTTACTGGATCATACAAAAACATTAACAACAATAATAACAATATTTAAAATAATAACATTATTTATTTTAATGGGGATTATCCCAGCCAATATACTATCTAAATTCACTTTTAAGTAAAGATAGGGATTTAGAATTATGAGTATCTGAAGGTAAAGAGTTCCGCAGGATAGGTGCAGAGCAAGAAAATTCACCAACTTTACTGATTTTTCAAGAATGCAGTAATAATAATCTTTTTGCAGAGATTGACTGTAGATTAAGACAATGTTCATCAGAGGCAGGTTTTAAAAGAAAAGTCAGATACTGAGCAGACAGACTGTTGTTGATTTCATGATAAGTTGCAGCAGTAATGCAATTCTTAAACTGATCTTTAGACAGCTTAATTCTTTAACTATAGTTGCAAAAATTAATCAGCAATTAGTTTGATTTTAGTCGCCCATTTGAGATGCTTGTTGAGTTAGTCAATATTACTCAGTATAGTGTTACCCCAAGAGGGGAGATACACCAGCATGAGAAGAAATAGACAGAGGAGACCAGTGTTTTCATTCCAATGTAAGTTGTTTGGTATATAAATGCACAGATATTTTGAATTTATCATATTCTTTAAGGTTTTTTGCCAGTCTGCAAACATTTGTCTCTGTTTTACACAATGCCTTATAAACATCTTAATGAAGTAAACCTCAAAGGTCATGTCCAGTTGTTTCTGCTAGAAAATCAATAAAGGTGTCACAGATTAATCTTAATTCAATAGTGACTAGGTCTAGTTTACACATGGTTTCTTTGTTGGTCAGTCAAGAGGTGCTGCAAACTAAGCCTGTTGCTATGCAACTGCCTGAAGGCTATACTGCTCACAGTTAACTGGTTAAATGTGATTAGAGAAGGGCAACTTAATTCTTTAGTGAACAATAGTGTTATAAATTTTAAAGATCAGCTTTTCAGTAAAGATGTTTGTTATTTAAAGGTATTTTTTTGAACTGGCAGGCATATACATGCCCATATGAGACAATAATAAGCATTGGTCTTAATTTTGCTGCTTGAGAGGGCAGTATGCACAATGTCAAAGCGTAACCAAAATAAGGATGGAAACTGCAACCCAACTAAGACAGAGTTTTTAATAGCATGTGGAGAGAGTTATTCCCTTGGTGGCAGTATGACAGCAGCTACACTGCAATGTTTTGTTAACATCAACTGAATCTACAAACTTTAGGAAATTGGCACTAGTGGAGCGTACTTAATGCAGTGACCATGCAAAACAAGTGAGAGTCAAAAATATGGCTAAGGACAACAAGCTGATGACATTGTTAAATAAAGCATCCTTAACTCTCTTCATACCTAAATCAACAGAGACATTATGCCAAATTCAATGGAACATAACATGACATCATAAAAATTATTACTTGTGCTGCACTTTCTTTGTGAGATTTGCTGTACATTATCATGAAGCAATATGTTAATGGATTACTGACATTGCTGGAAGTTGATACCGTGGGGATAAACCCCATTTCAGCATCCATCTGGTAGTTTTTCTTACACCCACACACAACAGCAGTCACTTCAAAGGGACAGAACTGAGTTGTCATGTGACTTGCCAGCCAAAGCAGTACAGTGTGTAAGGATTATTCATGTAAACACACATAACAGATTCCTGATCTATAATAATTTTTATCCATTCTTTGTGTTTGAGCCAAACAACTTTCCTGAAAATATTAGTGACATGCCAAAATCTGTTATTCATGCTTCTGGTTCATATAAATACAAAAAGCCTGGCGTAGGTATTGTTCAGCTAGTAGATCATGAGATTCTGATTTCACTGAATACAATTTTAGCTCACCTATCTAACTGGACAACTTGACCATCTTCAACATTGCATAAGATTTTGCTGACAGGTTCATCTGTGTAGCCCTGGGGAAAAAGAAAAGCAACATAAATTTTTGCACAATATCAGAAACTTGATATGAGACATTTAATGTACAAAAAAGAATCTGGTTTATGTAAACCAGATAATCAGCATACACAAAGTCCATAGTTGTTGTTGTTGTAGGGTTTAACACCATTTTTCAGCACAAGATAGGCTATACATGGCGGCCAGTATAATTGGTGTAGGAAGAACCCGGGAAAACCCCAGGAAGAACCACTGACCCACGAGAAGCTACTGGCAGGCCTTCTCATGTACCCAAGTTAGCCGAGTCTGAGACTCAAACTTATGCAGACAGAGGTGAGATGGCAGTGATCTGTAATGGTGAGCGCTTTAGACCACTTGGCCACTCGGAGCCCCCACAAAGTCCATAGATAATTAAAGTAACAAGATGCCCATGAGATTGCTGACTTGGCTGACATCTAACATACAAATGCAAAAAGTATTTAACAAAAACTGCATTTACATTATGAAAATACAATCAACCAATCAGGAGTAAAAGAAAAAGGATTTTTTACAAGATTGCATATTGGGACATAGGAATCATTTTCATGTGGGGCAAAATACATACCACAAGAAATGTTTTAGTGAAACTCCCTTGCCGATACCAATGTCTGTTCTGGCATAGAAGTGAGAACAAGAGTTTAAAGACTGCAACTGTATCAGCCATTTTGTGAGGCTAGATCAGTACTATTTTCAATCTGAACACATTATATATTTTATAACAGATGTTTTAGTGGAAATCCCATGTCAATATGATCATTTATTCATGGAGTAGCCATATGATTTTTTTTGCACATTTTGACCAGTTAAATCAGCATTGTATTTAAGCTATAAGCATGATGAAGCAAAAAATTAAGAAAAGTTTTTAATTTTTATATAGTCTTAACAGCATTTCATCAATAAATTTAAAGCAGTAGGTAATTATATGGAATAGTATAAATCTTCTCCCTGTTTTTGCTAACTTCAAACTAAAAAGAAGTCAGATTACTTAAATATTAAGTCCAACACCAACCTTGTACAGAACCATGCAATAAGTGCATGTATACAACACTAAAAGCAGATCCAGGAATACACATGAATATAACTTCACTATAGATCAAACAAAATCAACTCATTAACCCTGGCACCACGTTTGTGCATCAGGAGGTAGTACTGTACTTCTAAGCTCTGAAGTGTCAAGGTCATTTAAGATACTCCAAAATGGGTGGTATTACAGAAAAGTAGACAGACTTAGCTCTACAAGGATACCAAATAATCTGGAATTTCTACTGGCATTACAAAATACAGAGGGAAAAACATATTTTTTGAGACCCAATTTTTTAAACCCCCCAAAAGAACTCCAACTTCAACTTTCACCCTTCTGCACATGCACAAGCGAAATAGCCAAAGAAAAATGATGTTTCTAAGACAACTAAGCACCAGGCCAAATGGAAATCACTTCGACGCCGACTTATTTGGATGAATTCAGAAGCAGCCCCCCGAAATGTGTTTCCTACTTGTATTTCAGGTGATAATGACAAAAATCTCCAGGGGTTAATGAGTTAATAATGCAGTGTAAATACAATGAATGAAATACTTACTCCTCCCCAATTGAGAGTACGTGCGAGGTCATTGCCAGTTCCTAGTGGGAGAATGGCTACAGGAGGAGGTGGAGATATATTAAGACTGTCAATCATGGAGAGTATCCAGCCCACTGTTCCATCTCCTCCACAGGCAAGTATTCGAAGATTAGGCACTTTTTTGTAGAGGTCCAGCCTGAAAATAGACATGGACATAAAATCAAGCTGGAATAGTTGTGCATTTCACTACCATCCATCAGTGTTAAGTTTTGTCATATAATTAAAGGTACAGTTCTAGCATAAATGCATCCAATTATTGTCTCATGGCTCTAACATGAACAGCACCCCAAGAATGAACTTCAAATGCAAACAATATCAACAATGTAAATGAAGAGTAAAATATGGGTCACAATGATCTATTCTTGTGACATAAACAGTGCTTAAAAAATAAACTTGAAAAACAGAATGTAAATAAAGTCGTTGAAGTGTTAAAAACTGATCACAGTAATTGACAATTTGTGATAAGGGTATAATACTCAAAATGATGCATCCCTTCACCAAGTTTGATGATGCTGCAAAACTGTATATATGTATGTGCTTTATATGCCTGGACTAGGATGCTATATACATGTATGTGCTTTATATGCCTGGATTAGGATGCTGTATACATTTATATGCTTGATATGCTGGACTAGGATGCTGTGTACATTTATATGCTTGATATGCTTGGACTAGGATGCTGTGTACATTTATATGCTTTACATGCCTGGACTAGGATGCTGTGTACATTTATATGCCTTATATGCCTGGACTAGGATGCTGTGTACATTTATATGCTTTATATGCCTGGACTAGGATGCTGTGTACATTTATATGCTTTATATGCCTGGACTAGGATGCTGTGTACATTTATATGCCTTATATGCCTGGACTAGGATGCTGTGTACATTTATATGCTTTATATGCCTGGACTAGGATGCTGTGTACATTTATATGCTTTATATGCCTGGGCTAGGATGCTGTGTACATTTATATGCTTTATATCCCAAACCAAAATGCATGCTTACAACAAGCTAGCTGAGGTTGTACAAGCTAGTAAGGGTGCTTGTGCAAGCTTGCAAAAGGAATTTTTTGAAGTCTGCAAGCTTGCAAAATTTAAAGTTCAAGCTTGAGCAAGCTTGCAAAAGCAATTTTTCCAAGTCTGCAAGCTTACAAGCTTGCAAAATCTAAAGTTCAAGCTTGCGCAAGTTTGCAAAAGGAATTTTTCCAAGTCTGCAAGCTTGCAAAATCTAAAATACTTGATGTAAGCTTGCACAAGTTTGCAATAATCAGTCATGAAAGTTGAAAGTTGGCAGTTCTGCATGAGATCAGTACTTCCTGAAATGTGGAAGAATATATGTTGTGACTAGCTCATGCTCAGTATAAGAAACTACACTGTCAAATTAAAAGATGTTACCACTAATCTAGTTTTTATTTATAGCATCTGATAATGCACTTGAGTTAAATAATATACATTTTCAGTGTTGCAAAATGGTAAGAACTTGAATTACTTGTACTTAGCTGACACATAAATAAAATACATTATTCCAACATTTCTCTATGTTTAAATTAACTATAAAATATTATTAATATATTTCAAAATAAACTGAATTATTTCTTGACCAAGGCAAAATATGAAATGTTACTTTTTCTACAAATGTCTTTTTTCTCATTTTCAAATTTTTACAAATATTATACATGTTAGAGAAACAATTGATTTTTTTTTGCATAAAGGAAATCTTTAAGTGATTGTACACTCAATTAGCTATGCAGTCATTTTGTCAGGGAATAGAAGACTTGATAAAAAA
The DNA here is from genome assembly GCA_016617855.1 of Megalonaias nervosa. NCBI lineage: Eukaryota > Metazoa > Mollusca > Bivalvia > Unionida > Unionidae > Megalonaias > Megalonaias nervosa. Next base: position 62,420 of record JAECUM010006059.1, read on the forward strand.
TACCATTTAGTAAAATTCTGTAAAAATAGATAGTAATTGCTGATTGCAAAGTTATTTACAGACTAATTTAATACAGCAAGATATCTGATGTCAAGTACTTGTAAATGCTATTTACCAACAATGTATGCACCATCAAACATATTCTCAGTAAATCTTGTAGTATTAACTTCTGGCATTAAGTTTTTGAAAGAGTTGTCATATATTTGTTTCAATGACAATCTGCTGCCAGGAGAAAAAAAATAATTGTCAGTTACTTACTTACTAAATAAAAATTTCAAAATATATACAATTTTTGTTTTTCTTTGAGAGAGAGAGATTCATCCAATTCTGCCAACATTCTATAAAGAATTCAGTTTTGTGAATCTTGCTTGTTTAAAAAGAAATCAAATAAAAGCATGCAAGATGAAATGTGGTTTTCTGCAACAGAGACTTAATTCGGTATCGAATCATTAAAGGTGGTTACTTCCCCCTGTTTACGGTCAGCAGACTGGTTTACAAACTCTAAATATAAACACAGCATATTTGAGTCGCAAGAACAAAAAACAACCATTTTAGCCTCGTGTTCAAATATTAGGCGCAATTTTCATGGTTGAACCATCACAATTTAGCTAGTTAATTCGGTAAATTTCATTGCCCGCAGAACCAATATATGTGCAGTCACTGATCCTATGACCTGAGAGACAATTTGAAATCACGGAGTTATCATGTTGGTGAGTAAACTCAAGAGTGTGTTGTATTTGCCAGTTTTCGGGACTATAGATTGGAGGTAGCGTTCTGTTCCACTTTTACGATTTAAATATGTCAAAAAATGACTTTATAATGTTGCTTCACCCAATGATTGAGATGACAACTCTGCAGATCATTATTATTTATTGCTGCGCTTGCCAAACTGCAGTAATCAATGCAGTGCTGTCAGTTATCGACAATATGGTTACGAGATTATAAAATTAAATGCATGCTTGTGAATCTCATTTCCATCATTCTTAGGGTCTTTTTTTCCTCTTGCATATCAATTTCAACAATTGTTCAGAGGTTGTTACATTTAATTCTTTTCATCCCCAAATAAGATGGCAGTTATTTTATTTCAAAATGTCTTAAGGTGCCTAATCAGTTTCATCTGATATTTTTTGTTGTTTACAGCTCTGAAGTGCCATTTGTTTGACATGTGTCACAGCCCTTTCAAAATGGATGGTAAAACTAAAATTTAGAGCTCACTAAAGGATGATCTTGAATAACATTTACTGATATTTCTTGGACTTGATAAGCAATTTTGGAATGTTGAACTAAAAATGAAATGCTTTTGCCATAGAGGTAAATACTTGGGCATTTTTTTCCTGGTTACATAGTACATGTTGCTGTAATCCATTTCAGTGGATGATACCTGAATCACACCAGAAGCAGAGGAGGATGCAGAATTTTATTTTGATGATTTTGTTTAGTAGAGTAATTCAAATGGCAAACATTCTTGTTTTCACCTAACAGTTTATCATTTTTAGAGATGAGAGAGGGAACCTATCCATTTGACACCATCCTCCCCCAAATGGATTTCTACATGGAAGTAAATTAGTAGAACATTTCCAAAGCCATACAGAACAAAAGTATAAAGAGTTCCCTCACATAGATCCCATTCATATGCTCTTATTTATATCTGTTTAAATATTATTAAATGATTTGACGACTTCATTCTTTTCTTTCACTGTGACAGTAAGATCTCATGCTAATTAATGTTCACCATATATTAACATTTTCATTTTAATATTTGATATTACATACTTTTCGCACATCAAGAGCTAGAAAAATGGAGGTATGTGACCATGTATAGAATAATTTAATCGATACCATATCAGTTCTTCTGATGCAGCTAGCTAGGTCAGCTTTGTCTGCAAGCTTGTGCAAGCGTGTAATTAGCAAGCTTGCGCACGCTTGTAATTGGTAAGCTTGCGCTGTTTCAAATCTGAACTTGCAGCAAGCTTGCCGCAAGCTGATAACAAGCTTGCCAATTGCAACCTTACCAATTACAAGCTTGCGCAAGCTTCCCTATTATTAGCTTGCACAAGCAAGTAATAGGGCAGCTTGCGCAAGCTTGTAATTGGTAAGCTTGCACAAGCTTGCAATTGAGCAAGCTTGCCACAACCTTAAAAATAAGCCTGTGATTTTGGTTTGGGATATGCCATGACTAAGATGCTGTATGCATCTATATGCTTTATATGCCTGGACTAGGATGCTGTATACATTTATATGCTTCATATGCCTGGACTAGGATGCTGTGTACATTTATATGCATTATATGCCTGGACTAGGATACTGTATACAGTTATATGCTTTATATGCCTGGACTAGGATGTGGACGACTAGTCCAATAATTGTGTAACAAATTTCAGAGAAATACCTTCAATGGGTTCAAAGTTATCATCTGGAAATGAAAACATGGATAACAGATGGACAGAAGAATAGACAAAAACATAACAAATATTGAAATTCAAGGACTGTGAATAATAAAGGCGTATCTGGACTGCTAGCCTAACACATGTACCAAATTTTATAGAGATAACCTGGACGGTTTGAGAGCTATGTTCAGGAAAAGAAAATAATTACAGACAGACTGAAAGATGGACGTAGCAACAGCTATATTGCCCCAGCAGAGTCATACAGCCATATCAGTAACTATATCCCCTCATAATAATACTGGGGTAAATAATTTATATGCTACATGCCTGTTAACAAATACTGGCACCGAAGAAGTTAACATACAAGTGAAGCTTAACAATATCCTTACCCCATTTTAGGTCCCCCTTGGGACAAATCGAAGACTTGCCGTGGATTTAACAACCAACAGAATTTGTGCATGATTTTGGCCCCTTGATTGCCACCACTCTTGGGATTAATAAATACAAGAAGAGGTTTTAGCAGCGGAGATGGAATGGGTTTGACAATGAAAGGCCGTGGAATATTCTCCTCTATCTCCTTGCTAGAAGTCCTTTTTCTCTTCACTGAGGATTTCCTTTTCTTCCTCAAGGATGATTTGAAATACCCCTGTAAAAGATTCATAGAAAAAAGTCTATATTCCAAATCAACTGGTCATAAAGTCTGAGACACCAAGTTTTGTAGCTTTATAATATTTCATTTTTAAAGTGGTAACACTTTCCTAAGATGTCAACCAAGAAAACAAGTATTAAAGTGATTCAAACTATTCTTCAATTCACTGGGTTCAAAATGCTGGTACAGTAAAACCTTTCTTAAAAGACCACTGATATGATGACCACCTCTCTTTAGAGACCTGATTCTCAAGCCACATATTTATTTATTATATAGTCTTTTGACCTGTCATGGGAGGTTCCACCATACAATAAATGAAACCAACATGTTCCTCTGGAAACTAAAACATATACTGAAGGTATTAAATTGCCATTTAAATTCAGACCAAATAAATTATATTTGCAAATATTTTTGCATGCATCAAATATTTTGGAACACACTGTCATGAATATTGCTAGCTTTCAAAATATTAATTTTAAATCACATTTTCTGTGCCATGACGATCTTCCTCACTTTAAGAGTCATCTTCGCTGTTTTTTCTCATTTTTATGTGACACATGTCAATCAGCTATAAAAAAGTGTGGTACAGTCTAATCCCACCTGGAAGTTGTAAATGTTTACCTAATTACATTTTTATAGGTACAGTTAGTATGCTGGTCTGACAAGCATATGTCCAAATGAAGTGGACACCTTGAGAGTTTTGCTTTTAGACAATTTCAAATATTTATAACTCAACACTTTTCATTAAATTTTCATAAAATTATCACATTTTATGTACTTAAATGTACTGTGTTAATAACCATTTGCTCAGCTATGCCCTACCTGAACAAGGGTTTATTTAGAACAGTATTCTCTCCAGCTCAGCGGTATGCATAGAGTAATGTTCAACTGTTCAAAATGCAAATCATCGTAAAAATGCTTTAATATTTAGGTTTCTTATCTGATCTGCATACCAAATAAATCGTAAATATGCTTTGAAATTTTGAAAATTTATTTTGATATTTACAAGTATTAAATTGTTATAATTATTCTACCAATCATATTTAAGGCATGGGAAATTTAATTTATTAATAAAAAAAAGTATTAGTTTGTTTTGATGACATAAACCTCCCTCATTAATAACTTGCTTTATTATAACGTGATTCAGAAGGTAACAAGAAGCGTCATACTATGTTTTATTTCCACTTTTAAAACATTATTATTTGACATATTAAAATTTTTCCCACTATACTGTGGTTCATTATATAGTTACATGGTTCTGACTACACCACAGTTCAGTACATAATGAAGTTCTTGCCATACCACAGCTGGGTATATACTGTGGTCAGTGCTTATGGATCCAGAATACATGTACCATGTTATTACAAGGGAGAGATGTATTGTCATCCAAGCTAATTCTTTGAGGAACCCCCCAAAAAATGAAAGACCTGCTCAAAAAATAATTAGTTTTATTTTCTGTGTTATTTTTACATTCCTTTGATCAGCTGTTTTATACACCTGTAATCAAAATGTGATTTATCTCCCTTGACACATAGAACTACAATGTAAGTGACCTCAATTTACCAATACCTGTACAACATTTCCTGACAATCAAGTAAAATCGGAACTCCAATAATATGAATCTGGATAAACTCTCCAGATCCAAATCTTGATTTGTTAAAAGAGAAGGGATCATCTTTTCTCAGTACATAAGTATAGGAAAAGCTGTTTTTCTTTAATTTTTTTTAGGCCATATCTGGGTTTCTGGAATGTAGCAAGGTGAAGATCTCTGAGCTTACATGCATTTTAAACTAAATATATATATATATATATATATATATATATATATATATATATATATATATATATATAAAAGAATACAAATCATATGGCAAATAACAGTCCTTTCAAGTGCACTGGATCCAGCAAGGGATCACGTTTGTTAGGAATTGATTAAGATAAATGCAATAAACTGACTACAAATAGTGCAATTATCTAACTAGCCTGAGCGCTTCGACTCTTAATGAGTCTTTTTCAAAGGCAAATACAAAACATAGACAAGACAAACAAATAAAACCGAAAACCGTTGTGTTTGCAAAACTTTACATGACTATGACTTGTTGCAGATGCTGTAAGATATTTTATATTGACCTCAAGGTCAAGATAAAAAATCTTCCAGCATCCTCAAGGTCAATATAAAATATCTTCCAGCATCCTCAAGGTCAATATAAAATATTTTCGTGAACTAACGAGAAACAACTGCTACATACTTATGTGGAGTTCAAAAGTTTAGGACAAGTTTTATAAATTGGTTATTTTCACAGTAATTATAATAAAATAAAACCAATTAATTCCAATGCATGTTGACTGAATATTTAGGTTAAAAGAGTGAATAATGCATTGTGTTCAGTACACGTTCATATATTCTGTATCTTGCTTAAGTTAAATTCTCCTTATATGAATTCTCTAATCTTTTATAAAACAAAAGGTCTGCTACAATATGCGTACTTGCTATGCCATCTATTTTTTTTCTCATTGCCAAAAAAAAATGAAGATAACAGAGCGATGATTTTATGTGAACTGTGAATCAAGGTTGAAGACGCTGTACAGGTTTCCATATTTATTGCGAACACGTTTCTAAGTGAAAGATCTAACACTTTCACCTTTTCAAACGAAAAGATGTTTTAAAATTTCAGCAAAATGTTTTTACCAAAAATACTTTAAATTTAGTTTCTTTTGGAATTCTGAAGTTCAAGTTTCTAACTAACAGAATTTCTGCAACAAAATTTACCAAAATCTCTTGGGAACTTCATTTCTTTGGTAATTAAAAAATTTAAGCTTCTAACTGACAGAATTCATGATCTAAAATGAAAAAAAGAATGGCAACTTAGAAGAATCACTGAAAAACACAACATTTTGGAAAGTTGTTTATCAAACATGGTGGCAATGAATTGAAAGAATTCTGGAAGGATGAACCTTTTTAGGCAGTTTGATGATCCACCATGGTGGAACAATGATCCCTGCATGAATTCCCAAGCTGCACTGTTCTTCTATCTGGTGCATTGTGAAGCACATTACTTTATTGTGGTATGCAGCCTTACACCACGAACAGCTGATTGCAATAATTTCCTGCAAAAGAAGAAAACATTGTAACAAGTTAGTCAAGAACAAATGAAGATGAGATCACTAATATGCGTTCTGCAAAAATTTCCCCTTGTAAATGGATTACAAAAACTTAAATACAAAACTTAAAATTGTTGATGACAACAGTGACACTACCAACGCTGCCTAAAATGTGATGCCAATGCTTCCTGATCCTAATATAGGTGAGATAAAAGCAACCATCTATCATATAAAAAAAAGACTTGATATACAGCACTCCTCATTGCAATGGGGTAATCACAGTCCATAACTGCCAATCACATTATGTACCAAACTATGTTACAGCAGTATGTACAGAAATGTGATAAACTGAGAATAGTGTAATATACAAAACTATGTCACAGCAAGAGCCATAAGAACTGTAAGAACTGTGGTATGTACAGAAATGTGATAAACTGAGAATAGTGTAATATACCAAACTATGTTACAACAAGAACTGTGGTATGTACAGAAATGTGATAAACTGAGAATAGTGTATTATACCAAACTGCAGTATAGTAGGAACCATTTGCTAAATAATGGTGTTTTGAAAAGGAAATATAGATATAAAATGAAGAGTAACCTTATCTTCTTTCAAACTAAGTTGTTATACACTGATATAATTTTGGTAATAGGTCCAATAATGGCATGGCATTGTATCTGGAATCATATTATAATAAAGACTCTTATAACGAGGGAGAGCTGTATGTAAGTGTATTACCAAGGTCTAGATCTTTTAGGACAACTAATAACCTAGTTACTATACTGGTACCATCATATCAGAGCTTTTAACAAAGGTTTCCTAATAAACCGCATAAACAAAGATCTCCTGGTGCATAATGCAATGGCAAATCTGAGTCTGTGCAGTCTGCAGTTGGACTCAAATATTAAGCGAGTATAAATGGTAATAATCATCAATAACACAGTTTTTCTGAGACAAAATTAATTAATGACTCCAACACACCAATGAATGTTAATTATGTGCTATTTGATTGACAGAATATCACAATCAGTAGTAGTACATTTATGATACACCAGTGTAATGTCATGATATTGTTACATTCTGCAATAGAGAATTACATTTTAAAAAAGTTTTGACAAAATCTGATAAGTGTGATGGAATGAAGATAAAGTTTTGTGATTAAAGATGAGGATATTAATGGTGCTTTATCTATTCTACTGGCTCCACTGGTGTGTAACTGAAAAAACTCAGTTGTTAAAACAATACTCTGTTAACCCGAATTTCAACCTAATACTACTTTCAGCCTCATATTATAATGTTTCTATGTTATATTTGAATAATCTTTGGAATATTTTTTTGCAAACGTTTACATTAACAATAAAAGGGGGCTGTAGTCTACAACTCCCAAGCTATTAGCAAAAATGCAAAATTTAGCCCTGGATGAAACAAATAAAACAATTTGCATGGACAGCAAATGAGGTTCTAACATGAACAAGAAAATTCTGTGAAATTTTGTTCTGCACCTACCAGGAGGAGGTCACAAAAAGTGCACACAAATGACCATGACCTTTAACACAGCCATAACATCACTGGGCACACATGGAAAGTAACCAAGTTTCATTGCCCTACCTAAAATGGCATTAACGTAAAAGTGTACACAAGTGGATCAGTGACCTTGTCTTTCAAGATAAAACTCTGTTTGCCATACATGAGATCTCATTAAATTGAGAAACCTGTGTCCATCCCTGTACCATCAACAGTGTGATAGAGCTTGACCTTCAGAATAAGACCTCAAACGTCCAATGCAACACACCCTCTAGTGATAATATACACATATACCAAGCTTTACCCATCCATCTTAAACAGCTGTCAAGTTAGAAAGTAGATGTGACTGAAACCCAAATTACTGACCTTTTACCTTGACGATGATCCCAACATAGTATGTGACAAACCGATGATGACGTATAGTTATACCAAATATACTCCATTCATCTCCAATGGCTCTATAATTATTTAGTGGAAAGGAAAGTGTAATAAAAATTCAACATACATCATCATGACATTTTTCTTGAAGATAAGCACCCCCAATGTGGAAGGTAACTATTAATAATACCATATATGTATATCAAGTTGCATCTCATGATCTCCAATATCTATGAAGTCATGGAGCAGAAAAGGAGGTGTGAAGGAAAACATAAAATGCCCAGTTATAACCTTGACCTTGAAGATGTTTGACACCAGATGTGGTATGTGACACAATTTCATGTGCTGATGTACAAATTATATGAAATTTTTGTAGTATTAAAGCACAAAAGGAAAGTGTCAAAAAATACAAGAAATTGGGTCATGACCTTAACAATGAAAGAGAACTCAAAACGTGGTACACAATGCACCTGATAGCAATGATCTATAACTGCATCAAGTTTCATCCCATAATCTCAAAAGGCTTTCACATTATAAAGCAGATGGGAAATCAAGATAAAACTATGAAATAATATTGGAGCAGTGACACTGACCTCAATAGCACCCCTAATCAATCTGGTATGTGATGCACCTTTAATGATGCTGTACAGTAATCCCTTGATCTTAAATGGCATTAAAGTTATACAGCAGATGGAAATGTGTGATGGAAACCAAAACAAATTTAGTTGTGACAATGACCTTGAATGACCTCCAATGTGGTACACAACACACCTTCTAGTGATTCTGTACAAGTCTGACAATTTTCATCCATTAGTCTCAAATGGCTTTAAAATTATGCAGATAGCTGTCTTGTTCTTGAGCATTATCTCACAAAATACTACTAATTTTGTGTTATGAGGAGCTGGTCTATTTAAAAGGGTGTTCAAACATACCACAGAAAGTAGGTCATAACTACCCAGTTTTCATGTGACAAAGATTCCAAAGATGCAACTACAAAACAGTTTGGTGATAATAATTAAAGGGATGAAAATTAGAGCATAGACTCCTTCTTTAAATAATGTTCAAAATCCTAAAAAAGATGTTGCAGTGACAGAGCTTTAACATGGAAAATGCATTAATCCTAAGACAACAAAAGTCCAGTGTGTGTGTGTGTGTTTTGAATTTTTAATGTAGCTTTAACAATTTTTCAGTCATATCGCTACAATGTCTGCAGTGTGGCAGTTTATAGTGATGTCCTGCACTGGAGCATCATGCCTCAGACATGTAGCATGATGTCTCACCCAGTCATATTATCCTAACTGTAACACCAGACTGACCAGTCCTAACACAAACCTCTTAATGCTGAGCACCAAGTGAGGCAGCTGCTAGTACCTTTTTTATAAGTCTTTGGTATGACTTGGCCGGAGTTTGAACCCGCGACCTCCTGCATCCAAGGCGGATGCTCTAACCATTTGGCCACCGGAGTGGTCAAAAGTCTGATACCACTATTTCAAATACTGGAGCTTAAGACTGAAACAATTTTTTTAAATCCTGGAAAGAAGGTAAATTTATACAGAGTTGCTACGTGACACAGATTCATCCAAAAATGCACACACAGTGTAAGTTTTTTGTTAACAGGTGTAGTAGGACATGAACACAACTTTTAAGCAAATATAAATGAATACTGGAAAGTAGGTTACATCAATCCAGTTTCAGTACACAACATGTCCAAGTTTGGAGGCAATAGAGTTTGGGCCCAGGCTTGATTATCAAGCAATTTTAATATGATTTCCCTCCCCTGCCCATCCCTGACCTTTGACTTTTTGACACCAAATCAACAGTCTTCTATCTTACCAACACACAAGCCATCCACAAATATTGGTGACAGTAAATCACCATTAACTGAATTCTGTGTCCAGAAACAATTTTACTTTTTTCAGTTAAACAAACCCTGTCTTTTGACTCCAAAATCAACAGGTTTCTTCCTTACTCCACTTTCACTGTGGCATGAATTTTACAAATGTCCACAGACCTGGCAAAGTAGAAAATTACAACAAACAAAAGGACCAAGACGAGTCACACCATAAATGCGGTTATGAGTGTCATCATATATGCCAATGTTTTCATCATCGATCATTTGTGTCATGTCACATACCTAAAATTACAAGCAGGAATACCCACACGAAGGCATCGTAGACTGAAAAGGAGTTTAATTATAAGCCAGAAACAAGTCTGAACTCACCTTACTTTGAAAAGGAAATCTAGGTTGGAATGCCTGAAAAAAAAAAAAGAAATAGATTTTTAATTTACGAGCATTGCTTCATTCATCTAGATTCTTTTGTCAATATAACTACAAAACTGTTTTGTTACAAAGACATATCTCAGCACACCACACACAAAAAACAATTGTGTAACGTTAGATTCCAATATTACTGTAACTATTTTTTCTTCTAATTTTAACGATGACAGCCGTATTTTTTATCAGATTCATATCATTTGTGTACACTTGAGAGGCCTACATGCCAAGATAATGTGTGTCAAATTTGGTAAATTTTCCGTGTGTTTTGAGATAAAGTAATTTCAAGCTTTGTTTTTTAACAGCAATAACTATATCTAACGGCAGATCATTTGTAAAACTTCTTGTTTAAAGATGTATATATTGTTTGTAATGGTGGTCGTTTTTAATGATGAATCAGTGTCATCTGCGACAAGAATCCTTCAAAGACATTGATCTTCTAAATGAATTTCCATGAATCCAAGATAAGACTTTTCTTCATTTTAACAGCTAAGTATTGAAACCATCTCTGATGATCTTGAGCTAACAGCAAGATTTTTAAATTGGCCTCTCTGGCAGCTATACTGGATGCATGATCAGCACCATTTTCATTTAGGATCAACTAGTCTTATGTCCAAAACCCAGGTAAATAAGACCATCCATTCACAGGAGGATTTGCAATAAAACAAGGTACAAGATGGCAGCCATATTAGCATCCAGACATATCATCTTAGAACTTGTGATCAAAATCACAAGGACGGTTGGTCACTCCCTTTATCTGAATTGATATAAAAATTGTAATAAACATGATATTACAAAGCAGCTCTGCTTTCAACTGAGTTTAACAATGCAACTATACCTTCACAAGTCAGAAATTAAAACAGTTGGCACTTAATCAGGTTCTCACAGAAATGCTGGTTAACTTGGCAATGACAATAAATCAGCATTTTTCACATTTATATTTTTATACAGCTTTATCGTTGTTAAGCCTGTAGTACAACACTCAGTCTGTCCTACAAGACTATTTAAGTAGAATGTTACTAAGCCCATGAACTACGTTCAAGATAGAAATAGGAGAAGAAAAATTATGGAGTTTTAAAGTGAGGAAAAAAGACAATGATACTCATTGGATTTAAATTCTGGAAATCATGTCTCAGTATCGAAGCACGTTATATGGCATTGTAGTAAATATCAACTATCTACGTGCAGAGCTACTATCACATTTCATGGACTATAGGTCCCTGAAGAGTGCTTGGGAGGGGAGACGGGCCATCAGGTAAAGGAGAGATTAAGCGATACACATAAGATAATCTTAGTGAAAGACAAGAAGCAACTACAGCAACTCATCTGGATCACTTTGAAAGAAAACAACAGTGAACAGAATTCTGCATCATTATCAACAGAAAGTATTCTCTGACAGAACACTTCCTCCATGAGCTTCCGATCCATAGTTCACTATCCTGAGAAATTTGCCAACTTCAAGCAGTATGACTTTATAGTGGTGCAGGTCTTGATCATATTATAATAATGGGATGCCATGAGTTACTGGATGGCCTAGCCTGAGCACCTATTTGGTTCAGTGATGGAACGTTCAAGGTCATCTCCACATTTCTCTTCCAGCTCTACAGCATGCATGTCCAGTCTGTGACCAGCACCAACTCAGCTGCTGCATCTTCTGCCCCAATAAAATACATGCTATGTACATCCACACACTAAAAGGGAACAAATGTTTGATACTGACACCAGAACCAAATCTTATTTTGACCGCTTTCAGAGAGTAGTTCATGAGTGTAACAGTAACTCTATTACTTTCATCTGTCACAGAGCATCGTCCATAAAGTCAATGAAATTGGGTTAAAAAGTGGAGTACAAAATGAATCATGTATGTGGTTCAGTCAGACGTCTCGCTGCTTTAGCACACGTGCCTGTTGATCATGTACCAAAGCCTTTGACCTACTTGTGGAGTCAATGACAGCAGTTACAACACATGGACAAACTCTTAAGCTATTTTGAACACATATACTTGTGAGACCACTGTTGACGCAGAAGAGGTGACAACTACGATCTGGCATTTTTTAGAATTCCCTCAGGGAATCAATGAGACACTACTGCACATGGACTAGCATGTATAACTAACACAGTCAAACTATGACATTATGGGCTACATTTCTTCTTTCAGTGCAGCATTCGAACCATGTGGAAAGTCACGAACAATTTAATAAATGACTGTGTGAAGCAAAGGATGGCTTCTCTTCAAGGAGTGACCAGTGCAGAACAACCAGCTGTTACAAAATACCAAGTGATGTGTGACAGAGTAGCTAGAGATATACTGGCTTGCATTCAAGCTGATCTATCAAGTTATCTCCAAGGCACTGCTTTTCTACTGCATACATCGAGTGATGTAACTATTAACATTATTATTAAAAAAAGTCCAATTAACTATCCATGCTAAATAACATTCCTGTTTAATAAATATACAATGATCAGCAAATGGTTTGCCATTGTTTATTAATTATCAATTGCCGAGTATGATCAACAGATGTTTAATCAGTTGCACAAATGATCAACAAGATATGATCAAATGCCCTATGATCAATCATCATACGATCATAGCCCTTGTGATCAATTAACCATCCTTGCGATCAACCATCCTTGTGATGAACTGTCCTTGTGATCAACCATCCTTGTGATGGTTCCATCCTTGTGATCAACCATCCTTGTGACCAACTGTCCCTATGATCAACAACCAATCTTATGATCAGCTGGTTATGACCAATTGTCCTATAATCAATAGCCCGATAATCACCATACTGACACCACTTATTTTGGACCATTTAGATTTCATAGATAGTCTCGTGGCAAAAACCAGATGCTCATGTGACCATCCATTCTAAGTTGTAGCAATGACAAGATTTTAAAAATGGATGTCAAATTGGAGTACTTTTCTTTAGGAATAACCTTGTTGCTAACCCAAGCAGCACAATATCAAAGTAAAGATATGGATCTATAGTTTAGGTATGGGATTTTAGTTGGAAAGGTATGGTTCAAAGGAATGGTTGCTTAAAATAATCAAATTTCAATATCAATGAAACATATACAATATTAACCTGGAAAAGGGAATTCTAACCCACCTCTAAATCCAAATGGAATTATTTGCTTTACACCTTAAGGGACCTGTGTGCAATCTTTGATATGACACCATATGTTAAAGTCAGTACTACCCTACACAATGGTAAATGTGCAGAATACCACAATGTCTGAAACTGTTTTCAAATACACCATTTCTGCTTAATAAATAAACCAGCCTCAAAATACGCCCCAACCTAACTTTTTTAATATATTAGCAAACATTTACCTTAGTCATAGATATATCTATTATAGGAATTCAATGAAGCATACATATGATTCTACCAGTGGTAGGCCAAAAACATTGTTTGAAAGTCTATCTACCACACATACTATTTTATAGTTGAAATCTTTTGCATTTGAAAATTAAAAGAATTTTGTCCAAAAAATTTAATTAAAAAAATGAACTGCATATTTACGTCTTCTAACTATGTTATAGAAACCAGTCAGAACCAGTCTAGTGGGGACCAGAGAATTGTTCCACTAGTACAACGACCAGTATGTTGATGCATGGCACAGCATCAGGATTAAAGAACAGCAGATATGTGTACATAACAAGTTGTTAAATGATTACCCTACTTTTGGAATTTGGATAATTTAAGGCCAAATGCCAAATGTTTTTGAGGTGTTATAAGCAATTAAGGAGAAAACAGTGATCAAGATGGCTTCTGAGTCTCTGATGAAAATTGGCTGCGAGACAGATAAAACATATTACTTTGGCAGTTTGGCAGACACACAAAAGTATTTTGATTTTCTGTCATGTATAACTGTTACTGTATTGCTCAAGATATTTAATGAGGAATATTTAATGACAGCTCTTACACATTTTGTTTAATTCATGGCAAAATGACAAAAGGTGTTTTCTCCCGATGCTAAGAAACCACATGCTAAGAAATATTACAAGTTCAACAATGCTTGGATATCAGGGTTTAAGTGAGGAACAGCAAGTAGCAAAGGTACTGAGTTTGCATTGTGTGTTTTAAAGGAGTACATCTTTGCTATTTCATAGTCTATTTGATTTTTTCAGGCATATAAATTAAGTTCAATCCCTAGTTAAAATATATCAGTTCACAATATATTACACGATAGTTAGTTTTAAAGTGGGGATAAATTATTCATAAAAGCATAATACATAATGTCATTTTTCACAGTTTATTTCAAGTCAAAACAAATCCTGGTTTATTGGGGGTGGGGTTAACAGTGGTGAAACATGCCAACAGATTTGGATCAAAGCTATGACGAGAAAGTAGCCCTTCAGGACGAGGCTCAGGAATATATCTAAGTCCAAGTCAGGAATTTCCTCCACGGGGTGAACATAACTTGGGCAGCATTAGACAAAGCATCGTTGTCCTGTCATTCCAATATTTTAATGCTGATACAAAGATGACATTTTCCATTCTTCACAAAATATAGAGTGATTCAGGGCTAAATCTGGGCCAGAGAACTATTGAAAGCCTGTTATGTGTGAAGTTTTATTATTCAAAGTAAATGTCGTCAAGACTGCGATCTTGTGAATGAAACAAAATATGCTGTTAGATATTATTGAAAAATGTTTACAGTGATCTGTAATATAAACAACTCTTCTTTTTCATTAACTGAAAATATACTGACTCTGTTAATCATTATTTCACACTGCCATCAAAAACCAAATCTGATTTATGTTAAAAACTTATTGTTTTATTATAGTATGAAGAGAATACATATGGCAAAAAAATGGACTTCTTTGTTTTAAATACCCCTGAAGAACATAAAATTTATGCCAATAAAAAAAATCTATTGGTTTAGACACCAATCTGCTGAAAATAATTTTTGAAAATTTATTAGTCTGAAATCCTGGTTCAGTCACATGTATGAATCAAGTGAAATTAAAATTCATTAACTGTCAAATTTGTTCATATCTTCTGACAGATGATACAAACAATACATAGCTGTAATAGCTGTCATGATGAAGTTTACACATTTTTGAGAGAATAAGAGAACTGATATCTACATTTTCTCCCAAGAATGATGTTTGCAAATCTTCTATGTCCATGTATTATGGACTGACTAAGTGTAGGTGCTGTACCTTTCCACACTGTTTACATTTGCCATCTTGTCTCCGTCGATGGACCCAGTGGTGTCGCATAAAATGTTGCTGCAAAAAGAAACAAAACTCTGATCTGAGTTTAATACATATGCTAATTATACATATCCAATAGCCCACTGACCTTTCAAAATACAATGAAATCCCTCAAAACCATAACCCCTTGGGATCAAATTTAAGTTTGGTTTTGAGAGGGTGTGGCTTTAACTGAGGGTATTTCAGACATGAATAAATGTCTTTTTATATATAAGAAGTTGTATGGGCACATCATCACCTATACCAGCCTTAATTTTTAATACAAAATAACCAGAAAATTTTAAAACCAAATATTGTGTGCCATGTGTGAGATTATGAAAGCACTAATATAACTTGAGAGATACAGAATATAATTACAAGAGAACATCTGTTTCAGTGTGTATGAGTGCAAAATATTAACAAAAAGAAACAGCTGTTGACTTCATTTTCTATATTAAACAGAGAATTAATTGAAAAATGTACACTCATTTCATACACTGTTTTGCCTGTCTCTGTTAGGCTATAGATCCAGCTAATAAATCCCAGGCATTTCATTTTTTTAAAAATGTTCTTTTGATTAGTTATACAAATGAATACCATCAATCATGATCAGAGAGTAAGCAGATTATTAGATAATAAGCAGATAAACATAATCTTTCTTAATTCGCTTTTCTATATGCATTTAATTAATAACTTTTTAATTATTAAAAGTTGGTACTTGTTTCAGTTACAAAGTATTTGAATTAGTCTATTATCAGCCCTAGTCTGTGCCTATAATATGATTTACTGAACACATGGCCACAGGCAATATTTGTACATTAAATATCATTGTATTGTGGAATTTAGTAACTAAAATACATTTCCAAACTAGAAGTGAGTTTCAATTTTATTTGACTTTCAAAAAGAGCAAAATTTAAATATGGAACCAAAAATTTGTTCTCGTTTTCTAGGCAGAGGGTTTTAGTTTACTGGGAAAAAAATATGACATTAAAGAAGGAAATTTTGGGACCAAATAAAAAGTTTGAACTTTAGGAATTTCAGTAGATGATGGATTCAGATTTGAGAGAGATTTCACTCTAATTTCAATTACCATTTTAAGCTGCAAACATTCTAGCCATGAAGCATAAATACACTCCAGACATGAGGCAATTGAAAAACTGGACATCAACAAAGTCACACAAAACATATCTGGTACCAGTACAGAAACTTGTGCTTCATCATTTCAAATAACTATTATCTTGTGGCAAATAGCTGTGAGCACAACAGACACAAAGTAATAAATTGAAATCAATGGTGGCCCTCAATGAAGCAAAATGTAAGGACAGTACTCTTACATGCAACCTCCAATATGAAGATCTGAAAAGGCCATTAACTATCCAATATGAAGTAGAACAGATAAATCTCTGCATAGCACATATATATATGTCTACCATGTATATGTGTTCACACCAAACTGCAACAGGTACATGGAATGGTGCTCAGCTCTGTTTCTTACAAGATTATTCCATTATTGAAAATATAAAAATGATCAACACAGCCCATAACTCATCAAAAGGAAAGGTAGATCAGATGGTCATGCATCAGGCTTGTAATACAAGCAGCAGAGATTCTTTACCTGCCCAGGCCAGGGTTGGCATCAGTGAGAACAACATTTGACATGATACATTCAATATTATCACATAGTCGGTACACTTCGCCTACAGTGTGTGCAGTTTCATATTTTTGATATTATACGTGTGAACATATCACTTTATGTGATTCTGATTGGTCCAAATAAGCCCATGAAATTATTGTGCACGATCCTCTTTACTGACTGGCTGGATCGTGGGAAAACGTTTTTAACCCCGCTTTCTGGAATGTTTTGTTTTGAACGAACATTTTTTGGTGGCCATTTTTTAACTCGACTCGCGAAAGGAACTTGAGGAAAAATTATCTCGGCTGTCAGAATATGGATATGTTACCCCCACAGGGGTTTGTTATGTCATGTTTAACAATATCATCATAAGAAAAATGGCATAAAACTACAAGACAAGAACAACAATAAGAAGTAAAACTAAGGGTATTGCTTATTTGATAGCGGGTGGCGGGGTGGGTGGGCGGTATATCTGTAACATAGATATAGAATCCACCGTATATACAAGCATGGTTTAAATGTTAACTTAAAGAAGTAACTAAACTCACCTCTGTTCACAGAAGAATCTGGACATAAATGGGTCTCCTAACTGACGGAACTTTATCCAACCACAGCATCTTTACGTAGTATATATGGGATGTAAATCGACACGAAAAGAAATTTGTTGACGTCTTCTGTACAGTCTATTGTTCCAAATCAAATACTGCAAATATCCGGTCACAAATGCATTGCAGCAAATGTGGGAATTTTTGCATCCAGTAATCCTATTTCACATGAAAATCGCAATAATGTAACGTTTAGTTCTGAAGTGACATTTTAGGGTAAACATGTACTCTACTGTAGGCCTACTGTACTGTGTACCGTATCAAACAATGTGGCAGCATCACATCGCATTGATCACTCTGTTTTGAAAAATGATTTTGTCATTATAAAATGTTCTGTTTATTTGGATGGAAGCTTTTTCTTTGATTTATAGTTTGTAAAACAGTACAATCTACTTTTACCAGTTCAGCTTTGTTTGGGACTATATTTTATGCACAAAAATGGAAGTTGCACCGTCTGTCAGAATGAACGAAATTATTCATTCTTCTTTCTATCTAAATTATTTCCACTGAAATGAAAACTATGTGATAAAAAGAATCTCAAATGGGTAACTATTTAATATTACATTCATGAAACTCGTTGAATAATGTCCGCTTTTGCTTGCCAAGGCTCGCAAAAGCTGGACATTATTCAACTCGTTTCATAAATTCAATATTAAATCATTACCCATTTGAGATCCTCTCTATATGTTGAAAGTGACACTAAAAACCAACCGGCAACAACTGTCAAAAATGATGAAGGGAAGAAACTCACAAAGGCACAAGGGTTTCATTTGTATAGTATCATGTTTGACAGAGTTATGGTCCTTTTTCAGTCAATTTTGAATCATAAAAACAGTTCCTATACCGAGCATAGAAAAGGAACAATGGAAAATATCCAAATGCAATTTAGAGAGGCAGATATGTGCTTCTGTGGAATTTTGTCTACTTTACTGTTAGGGTATTGGGCTTTGATGATCAATTTTATATCTTCATGGTACAATTTTGTGTGAACTGTAAATTATACAGATAAGTTCTGAGCAATTTGTGTTACAATGTCAAATTAATCCATCCAATTTGGAATCTGACAAAATGTTGAACAATAATAACAGTCAAATGGTCGGATATTTATCACAAGATAGTGATGTAACAATCTAGAGACACCATTCATATGACCGTATGTATGTATGTATGTATGTATGTATGTATGTATGTATGTATGTATGAATATATGTATGTATGTATCTATGTATGTATGTATGAATATATGTATGTATGTATGTATGTATGTATGTATGTATGTATGTATGTATAAATGGCACCTGAGAGTACAGTATCATGCCAATTAAAAGTAAGGTTCTAAAAGTGCAAAAAATGAAGAATTTCGCAACAACTTTTTGGAAGATATCCCTTCCAAATAAATTTAAATATCAACTACTACAAAATAAAAAGCAAAGATGTAAAAATTATATCTAATGCATATAAAATAAAATATAAAGGAAAAAAGGGATAAAATCCTTAATATACAAAATTGGTCACAATCTGTTATATAAACCACATTCCCCCAAAAATTGGTCAAAATCTGTTATATAAACCGCATTCCCTCAAAAATTGGTCAAAATCTGTTATATAAACCACATTCCCCCCAAAATTGGTCAAAATCTGTTATATAAACCACATTCCCTCAAAAATTGGTCAAAATCTGTTATATAAACCACATTTCCTCCAAAATTGGTCAAAATCTGTTATATAAAGCACATTCCCTCCAAAATTGGTCAAAATCTGTTATATAAACCACATTCCCTCGAAAATTGGTCAAAATGTGTTATATAAACCACATTTCCTCAAAAATTGGTCAAAATCTGCTAAATAAACCACATTCCCTCGAAAATTGGTCAAAATCTGTTATATAAACCAGTCATTCCTCAAAAATTGGTCAAAATCTGTTATATAAACCCCATTCCCTCGAAAACACTTTCTCAGGTAGTAAGTACATCATTATAAAGTTTCTTAATCAAGTTCACAAAAAAATATCACAGGATGAAGTCAATAAAAAGAACAAAAATGTTTCTACAGTAATCAATGGGAACTGGCAGGGTATGAACTCTGCTCAGTGTTCACCATTCAGGAGCTATGCTATGGTAGTTCTAACTTTGTCCCCATCTTTCAAAACCACCTGTATACAGGAATTTAAGACATGATAAGAGGCTCTGATTGCATTGGTTCCTTGATATTGATGGAACAGTTGATTATCCACCAGTAAAGCCAGGTACACAAATTCAAAATGGCGACAGGAGATATGGTTCTGTTTTGCCACATATATTTACAAGTTGTCTAACATCAGACTTGATATAGAAATATGCTGTACAGACCAACACAACGTCCATTCAATTGACAGTAGCTCAAAAGCCTTAAGAAATTATTGGCAAGTGTCTAAAAATGATCTGTATGATCATGTGCATTGCATAAAAATCTACCAGCAATAAATTGCAGTTTTTGTGAGCTGATGAGATCAGAACTCAAAACCACCTAAAATACCAGCATAGGTTTTGGGTGCTGACTCACTGGACTTAAACCAAGTCTGAATGGTGACTTTGCATTTAGGTCGCCTGTGTACAAGATCAGTTTGGCCTTTTCCCAATCAGTGGCTGTTATTGGCAGGACTGACTGTACATGACTTCTTGGTTGAATACATAACATGGATGCCAAGAAACAGTACCATATCAAGTTCAGGTATTGGTTAGCTCTTTAGAAGTCAGATATGTGTAAATGTTGTGATTTGGATTTTGAAAGTAGCTTGAACAATTTTTCAGTAATATCACTATGATGTTTGCAGTGTGGCAGTTTATAGTGATGTCTAGCACTGTGGCATCATGCCGCACACATGCAGCATCAGGTCCCACCTAGTCACATTATCCTGACACCAGGCCAACCAGCCCTACACAAATACCTCTTTGTGCTGAGCACCAAGGGAAGCAGTGAGTACCATTTTTATAAGTCTTTGGTATGACTCGGCCAATTCGAACCCATGACCTCCCACATCGGAGATGGACATTCTAACCACCTAGGCCACTGGAGCAGCCAGGGGGCAGATGAATACAGTTAATCATTCCAAATGTGCAAACACCTATTTTTGACTGCACTATTATTCCTGGTTTGGATATCATATTTTGCTGCATGTATCATTTCAAAATTAAAACCCTGTACAACAGCATATATTTAAAAGAAAATGCAGGATGTGGGACTTTAAATGGCACATATTCATGTGTATGAAGCAGTGCACCCACCATAAGGCACTGAATATAACCACATGCTAAGTTTGGTTTAATACACAGAGGATCTCAAATGGGTACTGATTTAATATTGAATTTATGAAATGAATTAAGTCCAGCTTTGCAAGCCTTGGCAAGTAAAAGCTGGACATTATTCAATGAGTTTCATAAATTTAATATTAAATCATTACCATTTTGTGATTCTTTTTATCACATAGGTTTTATTTTTGTGGTAATTATTTAAATAGAAAGAATAATGAATAATTTCATTCATTTCTAACAGATGTTGCACCTTTCATTTGTTGTGCATAAAGATTAGTTGAGCTAGTAAAACATGATTGTTCTTTTTTACAAACTATTAATCAAAAAAACAGCATCTGCCTGAAGAAACAGAGCATTTTATAAAGAAGAAATCGTTTTACAACACAGAATGTCCGATGAGTGATGTCACATTGTTTGATACGGTACACAGTACCAGCTAGAGTCCATGTTCACCCTAAAATATCACTTTCACAACTAAACATTACATTGTTGTGATATTTATGTGAAAAGAGGATTAATGGATTCAGAAATTTCCATACTCATTGTAATGTATTTGTGACCGGATATTTGCAGTATCTGATTAGGAACAATACTGTACAAAAGACATAAACAAATTTCTTTTGAGCTGGATTTGCATCGCATATTTACCACTTAAATATGCTGTGGTTGGATAAGTTCTGTCAGTTGGGAGAACGGTTTATGTCCCCATTCTGTTATGAACAGAGGTGAGGTTTTTTTACTTCTGTAAGTTATTTAAACCATGCCTGTATATAGGGTGGCTTCTATGTTACAGATATACAACCCCCAACCCCCCCATAACCCCCATCCAATACACTTGCTAACAAATAAGCAATACCCTTAATTTCATTTCTTGCTGTCATTCTTGTCTTGGGGTTTTATGGTATTTTTCATATGACTATATTGTTATTCATGACATATCAAACCTCTGTGGGGGTAAATTGGCCATACTCAAACAGATAAAACCATTTCCCCCAATTCCCTTTCGTGAGTCGAGTGGAAAATAGCTGCCAAAATGTTCACTGAAAACCAAAAATTCCAGAGGGTGGGTTAAAAGAATTTTCCCATAATTGCAGCCAATCAATAAAGAGCTTATCTGGACCAATCAGAATCACATAAAGAGACAATTGTTGTGATATCAAAAATATGAAACTGCACATACTATAAGAAAACTATGGTGACTATGTGATAAACAAGCAATATTTGTGGGGCGAAAAATCCAATGTTATTGAAGTGATTCTTTCATGGTATTCTTCAGATATATTCACAAACTGGGTTAGAAAATATTTTAAAAAACATCAAGTCAGCAGTGAGGACAATGTTGGAGGTCAGATCAGCATCATTTTTATTTAGTACTGAGTAGACACAAGTCTATTAAACACCCTGCTGATATTACTATCCATTCAGAAGAAGTAACGATAACACGATTTTCATGATGGCAACAGTGGCAACCACACTGGATGTCCAAGGGGCACCTTTTTGAATTTAGGAACAAATGGATATCATAAAAAGTCTTTTAGTGAAAACCTTATATCAACCTGGCTGTCCAATGTGGATGAGTAGAAATAACAAGATTTTAATGACGGCTGCCCAGGGACACCATTTAATTCAGGGATAACAAGATCGTGTGATAAATGAGTTGGTAAAGTTTTGTAGCACTCCTCCCAATAGCTAAGGAGGAGGACTGATAACAAATTTGTGCTAATGGACACTAGGTGCCAGATTCTGGATGATGGATGAAAGACTATCATATTTGTCCATCTTCTCTACAATCCATTCTGCTAATCAAATCATACATTCTATTCAACAGAATCATTTTACTTTTAAATTTCATTAATAATGCATTCAAATATACAGCAGCATGTTGCCAAGGAACCTCATTTAAAATCAGTCTACAGTCATAACAAATGGATGAGGGATATAAAGTTGAATCCTGTTACAAAAACTTAGGACTTTTTTATTTGAAAATACAACTTCTTGCATTTCTCATTGGGAAGTTAAACAGTTTCTAAAGAGCATTTGTAATCAATATACTATACAAAGAACAAGTGAAATCAATAATACTGGCTTTGTACATATATAACTCTGTCTGGAAAAACACATTACTTTGAAATTTTCTGTTCTCAAGACTAGACAAGGGTTGATATATGACTTCAACCCTAATAATTATACTGCTTTTCTTCAAACAATGCAATTGAAGCAACAAATTGGCCAAATATGGAACAACAGCATGGATAAGATATGAATTTGACAAATCTGATACACTGACAGAATATGATGGATTGTCATTTTCTGCTATCAGACATCTAAATACAGGTACTATTGCAAATCTTCAGCCTACACAGTGTGAAATCTACATGCTGGTACTATTGCAAATCTTCAGCCTACACAGTGTAAAATCTACATGCTGGTACTATTGCAAATCTTCAGCCTACACAGTGTGAAATCTACATGCTGGTACTATTGCAAATCTTAAGCCTACACAATGTGAAATCTATATACCGGTACTATTGCAAACCTTATGCCTACACAATATGAAATCTATATACCGGTGTAACTATCGCAAATCTTATGCCTATACAATGTGAAATCGATATACAGGTACTATTGCAAATCTTATGCCTACACAATGTGAAGTCTATATTCCTATACTATTGCAAACCTTATGCCTACACAATGTGAAATCTAAATACCGACACTATTGCAAACCTTAAACCTACACAATGTGAAATCTATATTCCTGTACTATTGAAAATCTTAAGCCTACACAATGTGAAATCTAAATACTGGCACTATTGCAAACCTTATGCCTAAACAATGCGAAATTGATATACCCGCACTATTGCAAATCTTAAGCCTACACAATGTGAAGTCTATATTCCTGTACTATTGCAAATCTTATGCCTGCAACCCCTGCAAGAACAAATTCATGACTTCATTATCACTCATGAACTGTTCATAAATGTACATGAACTGTTCTTCAAATGTTCATGAGTAGTTTATCACCTAAGTTAATGAACAAATGTTCATGAAAGTTCCACAACTAAGTTCATGAACACTTCATGAATTTTGATGCATCATACATGAAGTTTATGAACACACTTCTAAACTTTTATGAACTATTATAATATCTTAAAAGTTCCTGAAATGTCATGTTTTGGTTCATGAACAATTCAAGCACTTTGATGCAACACTAAGATATTTATTGAAAATGTTTATGACATTTCTATACCATTATATTCATAAAATGTTCATGAAAATTCATTATACAAACATCCTCACAACATTTGTGAAATATAAATAAAGGTGAATAAATTTAAACAATGAAATGAATATTGTATAAATGTTCAAAGAGATCTCTTATTCAATACTTGTGTACTTAACTGGAGTAGTTTTAGATTACATTGGGTAAATATTTTCTGACCAGCATGAACAAAATGTACTTGCTATAAAAGCTTTCAATGACTTTGATCTAATGTTTTCATCCATTACTTTCATCAACTACATACTCTGCTGACTTGTAACAATCACTGGTCGCCAATTTGCTGTAAAAACCGAAATATGTAAACAGCGATTATCCTGACTGGATGATAGTGAAAGAAGACATAATATGATTGGTTAATATACGCACACAATTTCAGCAGCTGAGCCTCCTTTTCCCCACAAACAAAAGAGTATGCAAATGGTTCTGCTACAAGTTAAAACCTCAAACAAAACATGGGGACTCCAATGGAATGGACAGATAAGAATATTTTCAATATCATCTTTTTAAAGTCAATTGAAGTGCCAAGAAGAGATTATGAAGGAAATGATTTGGTGAGAGCAAAATTAGGAGGACCAATAAATGTGTCAGCTAAAGGAATACTTTCCTTATTAACATCATTCTCAAGAGCTTTCTCTGCCATATCTCTAGTAACTTCACAAGCTGCATATAAAACAGGATTTCTTTTTCAGTATGATCAACTTTCTGATCTAAAAAAGGCTTGTTAGTTACAAGTCAATTAACCACAGCCTTATCTCCAGCTAGGTCAGTGCTTAGTAATAAATGAATACCCTCAATGGGTAAAGATGACACTGTTCCAACTGTACTGAGACTAAATCTGACGACAAATTTACACAAAGGAGAGAACATTAAAAAAGCCGCACTCTACTCCACGAATAAGTACCTGATAATAAAAGACTCTGAGAAGCTCCCATAACCCTTAAAATTTTAATAGGAAAAATCTAAGAAAAAGACATGGAATAATATGGTTCAATTTGGCAAGAGACATATGAATGGCATGATGACAAGGAGCAGTAGTATGCCATGCCCCCATGGCAGCCTTTTATGTTCTTGGAAACCAAATGAACCAATTGCATTTGTTTTTCACACTCAGTGCAGTGTAATGTAGACAGAAACAGCAGAATGTATCCAATTGAGAACCCAATTGAATCTGTACTGATCAAGACCCTTGGCCAAAAATCGCCTACAATATACATGCTCATGTCCATGTCCAGTATATGCCAAATGTAGATTAACAACAACATAGGGTTCAAGACTCTATCATTTCAATATAATTTTCAGGTAAACAAAGAAAATTACAAACCAGGCATTTGTTAAAAAGTACCCCCAAAAAGATAAATGGAGATATAGTTAGGGAATATATTAATTTACCATAAGAATTTGCATACTGCACATATTATTTTATCAAATATAAATGATCCCACTTTGATGGCAACAAAAACAATACACAATTTTGATTGTTTTCATTGTGTGAACTCAATAAAACATAGTTTCACAGTTTATACAATTATAAAATATAATTCAAAACCCACAAAAATAACGTAACAAGAGCATGATATCACTCACCTGGCTTACACAACTTAAGAGCCGACCATTTCACTAAGCCAGCCTATGTAGTACTGTAAGAACACAACCTATATAAACCATCTCCCAAACTTTTATATAATTTTGAATTATCCCCATTTACTACAGTCTCATAAAAATTCTTTCACAATTTTTTTAATTTGCATAGTCTTTTGCTTATAATAAAGTCACCCAAGATCATTAAAAGTTAAGGTTACTAGTGAAGACTTTAATTTGTGGTCTACAGAGTTGTATGACAATTGCATGAATTTAAATTAAAATTCACCTTCTGTGTTTATTAGTCTTGTGTTTCTTTATAATGGTAATTAAGTTTGTAAGTGTTTCAGAAAAAAACATACTGGTTTAGCTATTAAAAGCTCAAAATACAATATATAAATATCAAATAATTTCTCAGAAATGCCACTGAATATATGAAATATCTGGAAAAATGCATAACATGCAATAACATATAAATGAAAATATTTCATGTACTTTAACATGACAATACTAGAAACTGTCAAATTCACCAAAGATATAGAAAATTCCAAATGTGGTAAAGTTTTTGTTAATAATTCTCTGGAACTTTTTTAATAAACATAGGCATTCTGACAATAAATATTGTCCCACTGGAGCAAAGTCAATATTAGACAAAACAAAATTACTTGCATCCCCTCCCCCAAATACACACAACATTAAAAGTACGATGCAACTTACCTCCCTATAATTTCGGACTCCTGCTTCCCTGAATGTAGGCTTGCATCTTAGATTTTTCTGCAACAAAGAGAATGTCCAGCTCTTTAGAAACAAAGATCTTCCCCAAAATATAAGCCTTTAAGACCACACTGTATTTCCAATTTACACGTTTATCATTTTACATAAAGTGTGTGCAGTTTAATATTTTTGACATGATAAAATGTTAACACATCACTTTAAGTGAATCTGATTAGTCCATATAAACCCATTCTTGTTCGGTATTCTCTTTACTAATCTGCTGCAACTGTAGAAATTTTCCTTACTCTGCCTTCTGGAACTTTTAAAAAATATTAATATCAACATTTTGGCAGCATCTGATCCTTGAATCAACTGCCCACTGAGCATTGGGAACAAAGTTATGCATGTCGGAAAATGACCAATTTAACCCATTACAAATAAAATTTTGGGTATCAGTCAATGTTTAGACAGCTGAGGAGGTACAAACCTATAACAGGCTCCAAACATATAACAAACATTGTTTAAATGTTAACCTATAAGAATAAATAAAATCACTGCTGTTTAGAGAAGAATAGTGGGACAATGCCAGTTTCCCAACTGCCATAAAATCTATCCAACCATTGTTCCAAATCATATAATGTGAATGTCCAATCCCAAATACACTGAATCCAGAATTACTATACTCAGCAGCAATTTGAGTACAGATTTAGCACAATTTCTGCATCCAGTAATCATCCTTTCACATGAAAATCCAACAAGTGGAACGCAACTTTTTCTGCCATATATATATATATATATATATATCCATAATAGTGGAATTGACAAATATGTTAGGTAAAGTATAAGCCTTTTCACTGAAATCAATGTATATATGGCTTGTCTAACCTAACCCGAGTCAACTATGTGACATCACACAGGAATTTCCACTGGAGACCAGGTACTGAAAAATAATGTTATTACTTCAACTAACATCTTGGACTATTTTTTACATGCAACAACTGAAAGGTGCAGCATCTGAGCCAGAATAAACTAAATTATTTCTTCTTCTTTCTCTCTTAACTATTTCCATTCAATTGAAAATTATGTGATAAACAGAATCTGAAATTGGTAATGATTTAATATTAAATTTAAAAATAAACTGGTTTGAAAAATTTCCAGCTTGAAAATGCCGGAAACCATTCAATTCATTTCATAAATTCAATATTGTTGTTGTTGTTGTTGTTGTTGTAGGGTTTAATGCCATTTTTCAGCACACGATAGGCTATACATGGCAGCCAGTATTAACGGTGGAGGAAGAACCCGGAAAAAACCCGGAAAGAACCACCAACCCACAAGAAGCTACTGGCAAGCTTTCTTACATACTCACATTGGTTGAATCTGAGACTCGAACCCACGCAGACAGAGGTGAGATGGCAGTGATCCGTAACGGAGAGCGCTTTAGACCACTCAGCCACTCGGGGCCCCTAAATTCAATATTAAATCATTACTGATTTGCCATCCTCTGTATATAATTTTATACTAATTTCTTTAAGTACAGTAATGTGTGAACTATCTATATGCAGTTTATCCAGAATTATTGATTATTCAGACTAACATTCGCATGACTGACACACAATTTCTTGTTCACACCATTATTAGATATTTGGACAACTAATTATCTAGGCAAAATCCAATCTCCTTATGGGTCCAGATAATGTACCGTATATACTTGCTTATAAGTCATGTCCAGCTGCAAACTGCACAAACCCAGATCTGCTATTGCATAATGCAATGGCAGATCAGGGTCTATGCAGTTTGTTAGGAGTTATCAGCAGAACAAACAACACAGATCCATCGGTCTGCATCATTTGTATTAGGACTTAAAAAGCAAGAATATACAGTAATGTGTGACTGTATTTAGTCTTGACTTTATTCATTTGGCTTACACAACATCACAATCCACAAAATGCTACTATATGGCACAATTATGTTTATTATGCAGCTGAAGTCCGCCCTGTTTCTAGTAGTTAAAATGACAAAATTTTATTTTTATGTACACAAATTTAGTTTGGATGTGGTAGAATATGGATTTTACACAATGTATCAACACATGGCTATACACGCTGGCCAATAATTATCTACTGGAGGAAGAACCTGGGAAAACTCCAGGAAGAACCACTGACCCACAGGAAGCTACTGGCAAGGTTTCTCACATACCCATATTGGCCGAGCTTGAGACTTGAACCCACATGGACAGAGTAATGAGATGGCAGTGATTGGCAAAGGCTAGCACCTTAGACCACTCAGCCACCTGTGGGCCCCTGCTTGGTTTGGATTATGAACATTAATGTATCCTGCTAGCTTGATTATTAAAAACAAACAAAAGAAAAAAAGTTAGACAAATATTTTGTATTTATAAAACTGAAGGATAACACCATCAACTGACCCTTTTTCATGTGACTATTATTTCTAATCAAGAGGCCCAAGTAGTCTGATCTCACTCACCTGAACAGTGAACATGTATCAGCTTGAGAATGCAAATTCATACATATATTGCAACTGTAGAGGCTACATTGCCTGTTAATGTTGATGCCACTTACTGTCATTAAATCTGGAAGTGCTTCAGAAAGAAAGCATATTTTGTTTTTTTAATATTAAAAGCCAAAAATACAAAATATACATTTTAAATAATTTGTGAATAATGTCAATGAATATATAAAATGAAATAAAATAATGCACATTACATGTGATAACATATATTACAAAAAGTTTCAGGCACTTTAATGTCAATGGTAAATTTCTCAAAGATATCAAACTTGCTTCAAAATATTAAATTTTTTCAAAACTGGTTAACAAGAAATATACTCATATTAAAAACTGAATCTCTTTGTATGCAACAAGATTTAAAAATAATAATCTAACTAATCTGACAAATCTCAGATGAGTTAAAACTGTTGATGATAAAATCTTTAACATATCATGCCTGATATAAAATGGATCAAAAATAGGATTTCTGGATTGTCTGCAAGCTCAGCCAATCAGATGCAAGATCAACCCACTAATGCATATGTATGCCACTTAATTAAACTCATCCTAGATCTTGATCATATAAGCTTGAATGCCACACCTGATCAAATACTGATCAGAAATGAAGCCTTTGGAGTGTTCACAAACAAGTGTTAATGGATGGAGAGAAGATGACACACAACACCTGGTCTTTTTTTATATGCATCATATGTTGCTGGCTCCCAACTTATGCAAAGACTATTAAAGGCAGACTATGATCAAGCACGCTCAATTTCTAAACTACACTTACTTTGATAAATTTACGAATTTCATAGGGATATCCTAAATAGTTTTGCTTTAAAAAAAAACCCAAAGCAGACATGAGGACAGTGGATGGATGGACAAATAAACAGATCACGATGAAAACAATGAAAATATTTAATCTGCAGTAATGTGAATAGCAAATGGTTCCTGTATGCATTTAGTCCAATATGTGTGCCATATTTCATAGATATCTGAAACAACTATGGGTTTTTCCTTGGAATGGACGTGTAATGGATGGATAGATGGATTGCATGCCAGACAGAAAACAACATTAAAAATACTGAAACTAAAGAATAATGAAAAGAAAGGGGCACATCTGGGCCACTAATCTAATACCTATTTTGAATAGTTTTTTAATTATGCTCAGGAAACAAAAGTGTGATGGATGGAAGGATGAACAAAATGATGAAAATGGAAAAAAAGAAATTATTAAATCTGATGAAGTGTGAACAGCAAAAGGCACACCTGGAGTACTAGTTTAAAATGTGCACCATGTTTTGTAGACATATCCTAAATGGTTGTGGAGTTTTTACCTCTGAACAAAACTATGGATAATGAGAATTATGGATGGACAGAACAATGGACAAAAACACACAATAGAGGTATTCAAACTGCTGGAAAATGGTACATCTGGTCCACTAGGCTAAAATGTGTACAAATTATCACCGAGATACCTTGAATGGTTTCAGAGCTATGCTATTTAAACAAAAGTGTAGATAACAGATAGGAAGACAGAAAAAGGATGAAAACATTTAAAAAATTGAAACTGAGGAGTTGTGAGCAAAAGAAGGCAAACCACTAGTCCAATATCTGCACCAGGACTCACAGATACCTTGAATGGTTTACAGACAAAAAGACAAACAAATGGACATGACAGATTATAACTCTAGCTATACCCACCATATTTACATACTGGGTGGTTAATTGGGAATCAGAGAAAATAACAAAACACAGACACAAGTGCAGCATGAGACTTCCAGCCCAAAAGGTCTGGAATACATAGAAGGAACTTGGATTGATGGGACTTGCTCTGTTCTTTATCTATACAGATGGATTAACTGTATTATTAACAAAGTACTCTGGATTATCTTCTCTAAACAGGTGGCATCTAATCTGAATGCTGAAAAAGAACACAGCACATGCCAGTTACACACAATCCCCATACTAAATTCTTTTGCAGTAAAATTAATGCTCCACCATGGAGAACAGAGCTCCACAAGGTAAATAAGACACTAACCTAGTGTATGATAGTACGTACATCTACAAGCATAGGTGCTGTATTATAGCACACCTGTCTCCAGGCTGCCACCTGAGCATTCCCCATGTAGGGTAAAATTAAAATTTTAAAGGCTAATGTGTCTCTGTGTGAGGAAACCATCCAAAGCTGGACAGAAGGGCTGAAAGAAGTGAGAAAGAAGAACTTGAAGATGGAATGTGGGGGTCAAACCAGCAAAATATTTTGGTCAATAAATATACTGCAGAATGTGGAAAAAAATTATCATGTAGAAATTCTGTTTAATCCATCTAGTCACTGAGACACTGATTTTTGTGCTTTTGACCCAAGCAAACTAATGTCTGGTGCCGGTATGTGATTTGCAAAAAAACTATTTCACCTGTGTGATAGAGGTCTTGACCTGGGAGTTTTGACATTCACTTGTGTGATGGAGATCTTGACCTGGGGCCTTTTGACATTCACTTGTGTGATGGAGATCTTGGCCTGGGGCCTTTTGACATTCACTTGTGTGATGGAGATCTTGACCTGGGGCCTTTTGACATTCACTTGTGTGATGGAGATCTTGACCTGGAGCCTTTTGACATTCACTTGTGTGATGGAGATCTTGACCTGGGGCATTTTGTTGTTCAAGAAATACCATTATGTTCCTTTCTGGCTCAAAGTTCAAACCATTGAAGAAGTCTGGTGAGAGTTATTATTGGCTAGACCAAAAGTTATTGTTCATTAACTGTTTTTCTTCTCTGGTTAATGGTGATGTTGGCCTTCAAACTTTTCCACCTGTGAGTAAATCATTGATTTATTTCTAGCTCAAAGTGCCAGCTATGTACAAAGTTTGGTCAAGGTATGTGGTGAAGACTTTACATTACTGTGCAGGAAACAAAACTGACAAGCATACATACCGGTACATATAGACAATGCCATATTTTCACCCTTATGGCAGTCATACAAACATACAGACAATACCATAACATGATGTTTTCACCCTTAATGGCAGTCATGCAAACAAAAAAACACTACCATAACATAATGTTTTCACCCTAATGGTGGGCATACATACATACATACAGACAATACCATAAAATGACGTTTTCACCCTAATGGCAGTCATACATACATACAGACAATGCCATAACATGATGCTTCCACCCTTTATAATGACAGGCATACAGACATACAGACAATGCCATAACATGATTTCACTCTCATTGCAGACATACAGACGTACAGACAATGCCATAACATGATGTTTCACCCTAATGGCAGGCATACAGACAATGCCATAACATGATGCTTCCACCCTTATTACAAGCATACAGACATACAGACAATGCCATAACATGATGCTTTCACCCTTATTGCAGGCATTCAGACATATAGACAATGCCATAACATGATGCTTTCACCCTTATGACAGGCATACAGATGATGCCAAAACATCATGCATTCACCATTACTGCAGGCATAAAAAAATGTCTTGATTTTCCAAAAGTATCCTTGTTGTTATGTAATAAATGGTAGGCAACATTTCTGTGATCCCATAAGAATAACAGGATAAAAATATAGATACTTGAAAAACTTCAGAATTTTAAATGTGGAAAGACCTTAATCCTAACACAGTTTCCTCAACATAAATTGTATTTCTTAAACCTTTATAAACTAGCCACACAACTTAATGATTAAATAAATTATCATCTTGGTAAACTTTGATGCCAAAACTGAAATACTTTGCAATTAAATTTGACTAATAAAACTGAAATTACAGTCTGATTTCAAACTGTGAGAGTTTTTTACCTTGTGTTAATTGGGAACAGAGGATAGCATTATCATGTGTTGGCCCTTTTAACTGATAGAACGGAGTGTCTGTGAAATGCTTGTGAATTGTCAAGCATTACAAGATATTCAGCATAATGATGATGATTTATTTCATTGCATAAAAGTGTCAACGTGGAAATTTATCATATTCAAGATTTTTGACAACCGTGTAAATGATAATATGGGATACTAAGTTCATGAGTTGAGATGTTCATGATCAAAGAAGAAATAATCTGAAAGTATGGTAGCATCAGCATTAGAAAACCAAGTGAGTGAAATGCATTGCTCACAGGGCATTTCATCAGGAAGGATCATAACGACAGCAGCACTTCTGTTGATTACACATTTGCTGCTCAATAACCACTATGCAGTCAAACCTATCAGCACTAAGGCTGCTGGGCTTATTGTTCTGCACTCCTATAATTAAATATTAGTCTGTACTGTAAGAAAATTGCCAATATTGGTTGGAAAAGGACAATTAGATTCCACATCTGTGGCAAGGTCCTGACACTTATTTCCTAGCATACGGCTAACGGATAGCCTCCACCAAATAGCATGGACTCAGATCTGCCACGGAATGATCATGTTGGCTGGCAGACTGACTTTGCAGTTTTCATTTAAAACCATGAATAGAATACTGTCAACCCTCAGTGCAGATCTGCAAACACAATAATGTAACATCAGATCTCACTCTATTCTGTTCATTGAATGACACATTAATAAAACAATTCTGGATGTATGCTGTTCACAGGAAGATACATTAATATCACTGTAGATCTAGGTCTATGCTGTGCATGAAAGGATGCATTAACATGATTGCCAATGTGGGTTTAAGTTTTTCGCAATATAACCCATTAATATCACAGCAGATCTAGGCCTATGCTGTGCATGAAAGGATGCATTAACATAACTGCCAATGTGGGTTTAAGTTTTTTGCAATATAACCCATTAATATCACAGCAGATCTAGGTCTATGCTGTGCATGAAAAGATGCATTAACATGACTGCCAATGTGGGTCTAAGTTTTTCACAATATAACCCATTAATATCACAGCAGATCTAGGTCTATGCTGTGCAAGAAAGGATGCATTAACATGACTGCCAATGTGGGTCTAAGTTTTTCGCAATACAGTAGAACCTGTCTTGAAAGACCACCCTTTCTGGCATAAAATTATGGTCTCTCAAGACAGGTGGTCTCTCAAAACAGTTCACAATGCTATATAATCATTAAATTTGTGTGTTGAGAATATGGTCTGTCATGACAGGTGGTCTCACATAGCAGTGGTCTTTCAAGACAGGTTTCACTGTATAACCCATTAATATCACTGCAGATCTAGGTCTATGCTGTGCACGAAAGGATGCATTAACATGACTGCCAATGTGGGTCTAAGTTTTTCGCAATATAACAAATTAATATCACAGCAGATCTAGGTCTATGCTGTGCATGAAAGGATGCATTAACATAACGGCCAATGTGGGTCTAAGTTTTTCGCAATATAACCCATTAATATCACAGCAGATCTAGGTCTATGCTGTGCATGAAAGGATGCATTAACATGACTGCCAATGTGGGTCTAAGTTTTTCACAATATAACCCATTAATATCACTGCAGATCTTGGTCTATGCTGTGCACGAAAGGATGCATTAACATGACTGCCAATGTGTGTCTAAGTTTTTTGCAATATAACCCATTAATATCACAGCAGATCTAGGTCTATGCTGTGCATGAAAGGATGCATTAACATGATTGCCAATGTGGGTCTAAGTTTTTTGCAATATAACCCATTAATATCACTGCAGATCTAGGTCTATGCTGTGCATGAAAGGATGCATTAACATAACTGTCAATGTGGGTCTAAGTTTTTCACAATATAACCCATTAATATCACAGCAGATCTAGGTCTATGCTGTGCATGAAAGGATGCATTAACATGACTGCCAATGTGGGTCTAAGTTTTTTGCAATATAACCCATTAATATCACAGCAGATCTAGGTCTATGCTGTGCATGAAAGGATGCATTAACATGACTGCCAATGTGGGTCCAAGTTTTTTGCAATATAACCCATTAATATCACAGCAGATCTAGGTCTATGCTGTGTATGAAAGGATGCATTAACATGACTGCCAAAGTGGGTCTAAGTTTTTCGCAATATAACCCATTAATATCGCAGCAGATCTAGGTCTATGCTATGCACAGTAGACTAGATTAATATAAAAACAAATGCTGTTCACATTAGGACATGTCACTACAACTACAGACCTGTACAGGTCTATGCTTTTCACAGTAAAGTACATGCCAAACAAAAGCATGCACATGCAATAATAAACTTACAACATATGGAAATATTTGGACATTTATGTAGTCACTAGAGGTATAAATATGGCATTCCAACACACAATAAATTTTTAGCCCAGGTTTATTTCTGACTGGCGATGGAAGCCATTGCAAATATTTGCACTTTTCGTTGTGTTTTAAAGATTTTTACCCGTATCTACCTGAACCATTATCTTTTAATTCCCTTTTTGGTGATGCCAAAACTTACTATACACTATATATCAAAGACTGCTGATATGCTGTTAAGTTTGGTTTTGTGGAGTTTAACACCATTTTTCAACTTATGATAGGCTATATATGGCAGCGAGTATGTTTTAGTATATTTCAGGAAGAACCACCAACCCATGGGAAGCTAATTGAAAGCTTACTCACATGCCCATGTTGATCATGCCTAGACTCAAACTCAAGTCACAGAGGTTAGATATGTGAACTATTAAGGCAAGCATGTTAGGCCACTAATGGGGCCCTTAATATGCTTTTAAACCACATAAATTCATATATACATTCCTTTTCGATTGTGTGACACATTATTGTAATCGATAATTGCTTTGACACTCACATTAACTCGGAAGAGTATTGGACTTGTAATCCAAGAGTCATGAGTAACAAATCTGCTCAGGTGACAGCACAGATTAGCTGCCCCAGTATGTCCTTGAGAAAAGGACCTGGTTCCTATTTCCTCTGCATGATATAACCAACAATGTGTTAAACATACAATGAAAACCACAACCACCACCACCAACACCCATGCAAAATGTCAACCATGAAGATTTACTGCTTTTAGAAAGAATCTAATTCTAAATTCTCTTTTGACTTGCATGAATCTGTGTCAAAATTCGAGATGAGGAAGACTTAATGTATAAAGTGGTAGTAGTCAGGGAGAGGTGGATTAGAGCTAGTGACCATGAAGCTGCCACCAACTTCTTGCTAAGGTGATGATTGGATGCATCTTACAAGTGCAAGAACCAAAGAAAAGTGTCTGTCTTTATTGGTTTCCTTTATGGCAGGAAGGTAGTGTACAGATATGCTGGAGAGACGAGCTAAAGCAGTTGGATGTTACATGTTTGCATGTAAGTCTGTATTCCATAAAATATGGTACCAAAGACTTATAAATATGGTACTAGCAGCTGCCTTGCCTGGTACTCAGCATTAAAAGGTTAGTGTTAGGGTCTGAACCTCGTGTGAGGATAATGCGACTGAGTGGGATATGTTACGTGTCTGCAGCATGATGCCCTATATATAAACTGTCACACTGCAGACACTGTAGCAATATGACTGAAAATGTTTAAAGCTACATTAAAAATCCAAATATCACACACACACACAAACACACATTCACACACTCTCAAATGCTCAGGTAAACAGTTACATATCGAATCTCTGGTGCACCTAATATAAGCTTAACAATGGAATTTTCCATTTCAGATCTTGCTGTCATTTCCCCTGTGAAAATGTCATGAATGATTCTTGTATTATCCATGAATTGTTCTAGAACACTTTTCATGAACCATTCATAAAATGCACATGAACATTTCATGAGCAGTTCTTGAACATTAAATGGCCAAATTTTCAAGAACATTCCCTGTGAAATGGAGTTCTTGAAATTATGAACAGTTCATGAACTTTATGAACTATCCTTGAACTGAACATGAAATGTTCTTGAAATCTTTTTTGGGCTGTTCATGAACTACAGTTCTTGAACAGTTCATGAATAACTTTAACAAAAAATGAAGTACAATTAAAGAACAATAACACATCACAAGAGTTCAAGAACTGTTCTTGAATGAGTTCATGAACATGTCAAGAACAGTTATCATGTGCTAGGGGTTACTTTGCATGTGTGTGAGACTCATAAAGCACATGTTGCATGGATATAATATTACTTTCTGATTTCATTATTTTGCTAACTCTAAGGCCATACATAATTACATATTAGATTAATGTTCCTGTTGTTATCTTTTTCAGTCATCCTCTGGTTTTTTAATTGCCTAGAACATTTCATTTTAAGTAATATTGAAAACAGGGAGTGAGCTTGCAGTTTAAAAGGTTAAGTTTATGACAAAAATAGTCTCTTTCATTAAATGATGCTGTATTCAAAATCAAATGAACATAAATTTTTATGAAGTTTTCAATTATTTCAACTGCAACTTTTGTGTGCTTAAACTATTCCTGGTTTGTTTCCAAATATTATCATAAACTTTTCAGCTATTTTTGCATGAATTTAATTGCTATTCTTTTAGTTCTTTAACTGTTCTTGACATGGTCCAGAATTCTGTCAAGAACTATTCAAGAGTTTTTATGAATTATTTAAATTCATTTTAGTACATTAACTGTTCTTGACATGTTCATGAACTCATTCAAGAACAGTTCTTGAACTCTTGTGATGTATTATTGTTCTTGAATTGTACTTCATTTGTTCTTAAAGTTATTCATGAACTGTTCAAGAACTGTAGTTCGTGAACAGCCAAAAAAAGATTTCAAGAACATTTCATGCTCAGTTCAAGAATAGTTCATAAAGTTCATGAACTGTTCATAATTTCAAGAACTCGATTTCACAGGGGTTAACTTTAGTGTTTGCTCAATATCTACCATTGTTTATTATAATAATTCCCATTTTCTCTTAATTATATTCCTTTCAGACTAATTATTTATTCATTTAATACAAAATGTGTATTTCACGCCAAAAAATCTGGTCCCTTCATCAGCCTGGTAAAATGAGGATACTAGCAGCCATCAGGTATTTTCGGTTACAATTCAGTTGACGACTACAAAGGTTGAATATTTGCCGAAAAATATTTTAAAATGTAAACATAAAGTGTGACATACTAAAGTACACTGCCTTCAACACCTTTAACCACCGTTTGAGCCAACACAGACACGGACAGATGTGCAATAAAGAAAAACAGATACTGGATTTCATATTTTTCTTTATGAAAAGTGCACTGAGGGGGAAACACACAGGAATCAAGATTTGGAAGAAACAGGACAAAACATTGTGGGAAACCTGTGATCCCATGCTCAATGTGCAACAATGTATAATTGCTATGGTAAGCATATGTTTATTTACTTGTAGGTTGCAATTTTTCCAATAACTTCAATCTACAGTAAAATAGTAACCCAGTCATACTAGAACTCCATGACTTAAGTTAAAAATCATACCAAAACCTGTATGTTTTTTACATCAGTGCAGTTAATACAAAATGACGAGTGTTTTGAATAACATAATATCTATTCTTGCCCAACCAGTCAAAATAAAAATAAAATCTAATATCTAAGCCAGGATGTGTTTACTGACCACAGAAGGAGCATCTATAAATTTAATACTAGTAAAGCCCCTATTTTATTGGCAGATTTGAATGTAAAATACACCCCCACCCCAACCTATTATAGGATCATTGAGAAATTTCCATTTTTTTAGATCTGAATGAAGGGCCGATAGACAGCCAACCATAAACAACAGTGTATATATATATATATATATATATATATATATATATATATATATATATATATATATGTTGCAATTAATAATGGAGGTGACCAGCAAAGCAACTAGACATAAGTAAATAAGTTATGATCTCCAGGTTCATGACCATTCTCTTGGCAGTTTGGATGTAATATCAATATCAACATTTTCACGAGAAATATTAATGTTGATTTGGCACATGGACTTTCAACAAGGCACAGGTAGGAAGAACATGCTTGTTGAGTGTCTTTTCCATTTTACTAGTGGTTCTGGAGGAGTAAACCCACCCCTGAAACGATGAACAATGTCCATTCCAGCATTATCAATCACTCATAAAAATAACATAGAAATCTGCTGATTATCAAAGTCAATGGAGACAATATTAAGATGCAGTGAATTTAATCTGAATCTAAGAAAATAATTTCATGATTCTGAGAACTCAGAAACCTTTTACAAACCACTCAAGGGCCGTAACTGTGATCAAAATCTGCTGATGATCAAACTCATTCCAAACCTTGCAAAAGACAATGCTTTGCAGCAAATTTAATTAAAATGAAAGAAACACAATGAAAATTATAACAATGTTCACAAGCCATTGGTACACCAATGGTAAATTCAGCCTTATGGCCAGGGCACACTATATACATGTTGGTGGCAACATCGTATTATTGTCTTTATTTAAAGTTGACCACAGGCCAATATAGCATAATGAATACAGTCAAAATGTGCACAACAAAGTCTGTGTTGGAATGAAGCTTACCAGTAACAAGAAATCAAATAGAAAATGTAGGTGCTATATTGTTCACAAGGATGGGCATTGACTTTCTGACTAACTCACACAGACAGAAGGATGTTGTTTCTTTGTCACCTCATCATGGGAGAATATAACTTCTAATTTCAGGCAGATGGTGGAAATCTGGGTGACTATCATTCAGATAATATATTTTCTGTTGCAATTTTGAGAACCAATCATGCAAACAGAGGTCTAATGAAAAAGACCAAAGGACCAATTAAGTATATAGACTTTCCTGAGTATATTCCGTTTAATAGTAGAGACGAAATTACAGTATCTCAAGTGATATTATTGTCAAACTGTTACTAAACTCTTTAGAAGATGATCCCCAAACAGATGACAAAAGATGATGATTGAATAACAAAGCATTTAGTTTCCTCTAATAAGTTATCATTTATTAATCAGTAACAGAGTATTCCATGTGCATATTGATCAATTTCATCAATAATCTTCCCATCAATTACCATATTTCATCCCGAAGTTTGTTTTTGCAATGTCAGGTAGCCGTAAATCATGTTCACATAACTGCTATCATGCATTGCCAATCAGTAACAAACACCTACTTCTTGTCAGAAATTATAGATCGGATTGGAGCGATATTTCATCACACATGAAAAACTGTTCCTATATCTGACGAAGTATTGTTCCACTTCTTGGAGTAATGATATTTATCACCTTTATCAAGACAGAAAGCCTATAGACCAGATAAAGTTTCAATTAATAGGCAACCAAGACTGAAAATATGAATACATTAGTGTAGGACATGATGATCATAACACAGCCGCAGGATAGCAAGGTTCTACCACACTTAAATATGTACAAGACATAAACAACTGCAAACAATGCAGATCTGATGTGACTATATATTATTATACACTTGCTGAGCAGATTTTACAATGTTTATAAGTATTTATTACATGAATTTTCTACAGCAGAGGCCCAGATCTGCTGCAGCATTATATTTTCATGAAATTATGAGTGAAATGATATTGACCCAGATATGCTATCATGTCAAGTTCTCTTGAAATCGCAAGTGAAACTAGCAGAATGGAGAGCAAAATTTCCTCAAGAAAATATACCCAGCCTCTCCTGCATCCCAAGAGTCTACAATCAAACAAAGCACTCAAGTGGGCCTGGTATTGCTCACCTGGCTTACCTAACAGCTGACCTTTTCACAAAGCAGGCTTATATTGCATTGTAAGAATACAACCTTTGTACACGATTTTACTATATTTTGACAGCTTCTTTCCAAAGATACAGGTATATTTAATATGCAGTGGCTTGCTCATGACTTAAGTCAACCAAGATTTTTAGAAGTTAAGTTTACAGACAAAGCTTTCATTTGTTGTCTATTGGCTTTCACACAAACTGAAATTTTATTTCAAAAGTTTAGTTTTTCTTCCTTTTTAAGACCATGGAATTCTTTACTTTTATGAATTAAATTCTGATGTTTTTCAGGTAAAAGGTGTATTAGGGTATTTTTTCTTTTATATAATGTGAAAAAAATAAAAAATATAAGTTTCAAATAATCTGTGAGAAATTTTGATCCAGTATTATGCTCTGAACTCCATCATACTGTATC
Source organism: Megalonaias nervosa (assembly GCA_016617855.1). NCBI lineage: Eukaryota > Metazoa > Mollusca > Bivalvia > Unionida > Unionidae > Megalonaias > Megalonaias nervosa. The sequence continues at coordinate 103,576 of JAECUM010006059.1, forward strand.
AAAGATCTTCATAGTACAAACCTATTTTCCAAGTTTGATACAAATTAAAATAGAAATAATGCTCTTGGAAAGTAACGAGCTCAGCCAATCAGATGCATCATAGATCTCTCACATTTCCAACTTCTGTGAGAGCTTAATTAACATAAGCCTCTATTCCAACTATGATCAAAACTGGTTCAGAAATATGGCCTCCAGGCAAGTAACACACTCAATCAGCCAATAAGACACACAATCTCTTTATTAATATGTGCTGATCTGGCTCTTTTCAAACACACTAAAAAAGTTTATTGATATATGTACACACTGGGTACATCAAACTGCACAAAAACCTCGATCAGAAATAGAGCCTCCAGTGTGGCAGCAAGCTCGACCATTAATACGCCTGAACCTTGTCCCTTACTGAATCTGTCCAAGATCTTGATAATAAAACACCTATACCCCAAGTTTGATAACAAGAGTCCCTCAAGGCGAATGATGCTCCACTGGCTCCCCCCCCCCAAACTTCAGGAGTTCAAGACAATTTCTTCCTTTTAATTGCTAAGTGTTGAAACAATATCTGATATTTTTCAGCAATAACAAGATTTTCAAGTTAGCTGCTGAGATGCTCATATTTGTGTCAGATTGGTACCATTTTCATTTAGACCAGCAAGACATCATTTATGACAAATGACACATCGTATGAAGTCTTTTGGATGGAAACCTGGTGTTCATATGCAAGTTCTGGTTGAGTAATGATAGTAAGATTTTCAATACGGCTGCCACAGCGGTCATATTGGATATCAGATTAGCACCATTTCCACTTAGGACCAACCAGACATAATTAGAACTCTTTGGTGAAAGCACAGTATCAATGGTTTCTATGCAGTTTCTAAATGGTTGGTCATCAACCATTTAGAACAAGTAGCAATAGAAAGATTTTCAAGACGGTCATTGTGGTGGCCATATTGGAAGTCAGATGGGCACCATTTTCATCTAAAATGAATTATGTTGATATAACCATCCAATGAGGATGAGTAGTGATAACAAGCTTTTGAAGATGTCCACTGTTGTAGCCATAATGATTGTGCAAGTGGCACCATTTTCATTTAGGAACACCGTAAGAAGTCTACTGGTGGAAATCCCATGTCAATATTACCTTTTATTCAGGAGTAGCAATAACAAGATTTTCAAGACAGCCAATGTGGCAACTATTTTTTTTACAACAAATCAACACCATTTTTATTTAGGACCGAGAAGAAATCATAACAGATCTTTAAGTGAAAATCTATGTTGATTTTCCTATGCTGTGTGCTGCGATAACAACATTCTCATCATGGCCATTGTCACAGCCATATTCAATATCACATCAGCACCATTTTCATATACAATAACTAGAAGTCATAATAAGTCTTTTAGTGAAACACAACGTAGATATGCCTTCCATTTAGGAGGAGTAGCAATAACAAGATTTTCATGATGGCCATTGTGGCAGACATACTGGATGTCCAAGCAGCATCATGTTAGGGCCAACAAGACCTTCAGATGAATGGGTGTGCAAATTTCATAATAATCCTCCAAATTGTTTAGAGGGAGTAGTGAAAAGAAACTTGTGCTAACTGATGGACAGATGATGGACAATGGACAACAGACCATCCTATAAGTTATTCTGGTCCATGACCAGATGAGCTAAAAGCTAGATTAAAAATACAGCCCCCCCCCGGGGAATTGTAGCATATGTTATTATGTACTTTTGAAAGAGTGACATATGTAAGGCGAAGTTGTTTTCATTTAAAACATGCACAATGGAGAGAATGTTGGCATACCTCTAAGCTACTTTGATGTAATGTGGCTGACATTTCTTTGGATATTGTACTTTTGGAAATTGTAAATGATCTTAGCACACTGCTAACTAAAATGACTGCTCCCTTGTGCTCCAAAAATCAGCCTGAATTTGTCTAAAGTACACTATCCTTAGCAGCTATTAAAATAGGGAAAATGAATTTTGCCAGACTAGACAATACCAGCTTCTGAAAGTGCAATGAATGAATTACCAAATATATAAAATGTAAAAAAAAAGTTATTTGCTCTTTTTTTTTTACAATTTACCTCTAAGTTCAGAAAGTAAAAATGAGCAAGTGGAGCTAGCACTTTTTTGAAAGGTGCACATCTGAAGTAAGGCCAAGCTGTACACTCTATAACCCATATTACACCCATCAATCATACACCAAAATAATGGGAATTAAATGTTCTTTGAACAATATCTAAGATATACAAGGTCTTTTTTAAATAGCAAGTATAACTAGAGAGGAAACCCGGGAGAATTCTTTTTCTTTAAAATTCTAACCCTATGCAAAATATGAACCTGTAGAACGCCACATTAAAACAAATAGAAACATGTATGTGTGTGTGTGTGTGTGTGATTTAGATTTTTAACGTAGCTTTAACAATTTTTCAGTCATATCGCTACGATGTCTGCAGTGTGACAGTTTATAGTGATGTCTAGCACTGGGGCATCATGCCACAGACATGTAGCATGATGTCCCACCCAGTCACATTATTCTGACACCAGGCTGACCAGTCCTAACACTAACCTCCTAATGCTGAGTGTCAAGCGAGGCAGCTGTTAGTACCACTTTTGTAAGTCTTTGGTATGACTCGGCTGGGGTTCTAACCTGCGACCTCCCGCATCCGAGGCGGACACTCTAACCATTAGGCCACCGGAGTGGTTAAAAAAATTTATGCAATTATTTATCTTATTTTCATATTATTATGTATAATGTTCTGAATAAAATGGTACCTTAACATTGATTTTATGCATGAAAATAAGCTAATTACGCTTATTTTGCTCTTGCTTATATAATTTGCCATGAGGCATATTTGTGTGAGTAGTGACCTTAATTATAGGGAAATTAGAAGTCTTAAAATATAGGAATAAAGTCAACTTAAATTAAAACTGTTGCATTAAATAAAAGAAATATATAGTGAAAATGTTTCTTTTCATTTCTTTGCAATGAAATTAAAAAATAAATGATGACAAAGCAAATTTGCTTTCTTTCATATTAAACAGGAAGCTAATATTTCACCCTTTGACCCTTGACCTTTATTAACCTCACCTGTTCCATCCCTTTTCAAACTGTAAAAGTTATTGTTGATATCTCAGGAATAATTATGGCTAGTTTCATGTTCCTGTCTTTCAGAATAACACTGGTTGCTATGTTGACAAAATGCAATGTGCATTTTTTAAATAGCTCACTTTTTATCATAAAGGAGGGGGGGGCTGTACCTGTTTGAGACTCTGACACTAATAAATACTGTTCTGAGGGGGAAAATACAGGAGAGTTATTCAAAAGGACTGTTTTGATGCTTGCAACTTAAATATTTCAGCCATACAATCAAAATTAAATCATACAATAATAATACCTATGTGCACCAGTTATAATGTACTTTTGAGAGAATGTTGGCATACCTCTAAGCTACTTTGATGTAATGTGGCTGACATTTCTTTGGATATTGTACTTTTGGAAATTGTAAATGATCTTAGCACACTGCTAACTAAAATGACTGCTCTTTGTGCTCCAAAAATCAGCCTGAATTTGTCTGAAGTACACTATCCTTAGCAACTATTAAAATAGGGAAAATGAATTTTGCCAGACTAGACAATACCAGCTTCTGAAAGTGCAATGAATGAATTACCAAATATATAAAATGTAAAAAAAAGTTATCAGCTTTTATTTTTACAATTTTCCTCTGAAGTTCAGGAAGTAAAAATGAGCAAGTGGAGCTAGCACTTTTTTGAAAGGTGCACATCTGGAGTAAGGCCAAGCTGTATACTCTATAACCCATATTACACCCATCAATCATACACCAAAATAAAGGGAATTAAAGGTTCTTTGAACAATATCTAAGATATACAAGGTCTTTTTTAAATAGCCAGCATAACTACGGAGGAAACCGGGGGGAATTCTTTTTCTTTAAAATTCTAACCCTATGCAAAATACGAAACTGTAGAGTACCACATGAAAACAAATATAAAAATTTATGCAATTATTTATCTTATTTTCATATTATTATGTATAATGTTCTGAATAAAATGGTACCTTAACATTGATTTTATGCATGAAAATAAGCTAATTACGCTTATTTTGCTCTTGCTTACATAATTTGCCATGAGGCATATTTGTGTGAGTAGTGACCTTAATTATGGGGAAATTAGAAGTCTTAAAATATAGGAATAAAGTCAACTTAAATTTAAGACTGTTGCATTAAGTAAAGGAAATATATAGTGAAAATGTTTCTTTTCATTTCTTTGCAATGAAATTAAAAAATAAATGATGACAAAGCAAATTTGCTTTCTTCCATATTAAACAGGAAGCTAATATTTTACCTTTTGACCTTTGACCTTTATTAACCTCACCTGTTCCATCCCTTTTCAAACTGTAAAAGTTATTGTTGACATCTCAGGAATAATTATGGCTAGTTTCATGTTCCTGTCTTTCAGAATAACACTGGTTGCTATACTGACAAAATGCAATGTGCATTTTTTTAAATAGCTCACTTTTTATCATGGGGGGCAGGGGTTGTACCTGTTTGAGACTCTGACACTAATAAATACTGTTCTGAGGGGGGAAATACAGGAGAGTTATTGAAAAGGACTGTTTTGATGCTTGCGACTTAAATATTTCAGCCATACAATCAAAATTAAATCATACAATAATAATACCTATGTGCTCTTTAAGGGGGCACTCACCAGTTATTATGTACTTTTGAGTGAGTTATGTATGTAAGGTGAAGTTGTTTTCATTTAAAACATGCACAATGGAGAGAATGTTGGCATACCTCTAAGCTACTTTGATGTAATGTGGCTGACATTTCTTTGGATATTGTACTTTTGGAAATTGTAAATGATCTTAGCACACTGCTTACTAAAATGACTGCTCCCTTGTGCTCCAAACATCAGCCTGAATTTGTCTAAAGTACACTATCCTTAGAAGCTATTAAAATAGGGAAAATGAATTTTGCCAGACTAGACAATACCAGCTTCTGAAAGTGCAATGAATGAATTATCAAATATATAAAATGTAAAAAAAGTTATCAGCTCTTTTTTTTACAATTTACCTCATTAATAGGCACAGGGTCACACTGATTAAAGAACTTGCTCAGGCTCTAAATGACACAAGGATATGTGGATTTATTCCAAAATTTAGGAAAAATCTGATCAGAAATACTGCTAAGACAATCTGATGCAAGATCTCTCCATTAGCACACGTGAATCTTGATCATTATGGAACTCATCTGAGATCTTGACAATATAAGCATATGTTCCAAGTTGGACTGAAACTGCATCTTAGATATGGCATCAAGAGTGACAGCAAGGTCAGGCAAGCATATGCAATAGCATGTCATTAAAATATATACATCTTGCTTTTCATGGAATTCTAACATGATTTTGATGCTATTAGCCCATTCTTCAAAAATCCGATCAAAACTAGATTAGAAAAAAGGCATCCTGAATGGTAACAAGCAATTGTTCATGGATGGATAACAAATGAGGGAAAACACATGATGCACAATGGGCACAGAGCCATACCATAATCTCACTGGACCTTACAGCCAGGTAAGTTCAACATATTTAACAAGTTATATGTACAAGACATTCTCATACACAGCATTCAGCTATAAAAATGCAATAACTCTTGTAATAAGAGTACTATGAATGGGACATCTTATGCCAGCATATCTTTAAAAACCTCTATGTAGATAACTGAATTTTTGTACATAAACCATTTTTCTTCTATCAGAGTGACCTTGACCATTTGACCCCAAAATCAATAGTCTTCTTCCATATCCCAAGTGCAAGTCATTCACCAAAGCATGACCAGGTCTATAATGTTGAAACAAATGTTACCAAGTGGAAACTAATTTTCTTTATCAGTGACCATAACCTTTTCTTTATGCCAAAGTCACGTAACTGTAGATGGTGGTTAATTCAAATTATTTTGTAGAAACCATTATTCTTGTTTCAATCAATAACCCTGACCTTTGATATTTCAAATCAAAAGTGAACAGGGTTCTTACTTCCCCCCATAGGCTTATCAACAAAGATTGGTAACTTGAAGAACTCAAGTAGTGTGCCAAAAATTTTTTTCCTTCTTTCAGTGACCTTGACCTTTCATTTTTCAGCCCAAATTCAATATGGTTCTTCCTTACCACAAGTACAAGCCATGCAAAACATTTGTTGACTGCAGATGCTGGACAACTCAAGTTACTGTGCAGCAACTATATTGGTAACAGACAGACAATATCAGAACATACTGATGGCATACAGTTATTTGTCAATATGTGTATCTTCAGGTGATGATCTTAATATTTACCAACTTTGCTAAGTTAAAACACATAAAGGACAATAATGCTAAAACAAATTATGGGAGCAAAGTGACATGCACATTTTTTCATGTGATGGGCATAATATATACCAAGGTTTCATGGCAATCAATCAAAATCTGTAGGACTAGCTGCACTTATGAGATGGTCTGCCAGTAATGGAGGGAAAGACTGATGAACTTGAGGATTACTGCATACTCCTACCACTGTAGAAGTGTATGTGGAGAGTATAACAACAGTACATACCCCTACCAATATAGAAGTGTATGTGGGGAGTATAATATCAGTACATACCCCTACCACTATAGAGGTGTATGTGGGGAGTTTAACAACAGTACAAATCCAGACCTGCTGTCAAGTATGTTCTCATGAAATCATGAGTGAAACAGCACAGACTCAGACCTGCTGTCACATCATGTTTATGGATCAAGGGTTATATCAGAATATTTCCATGTTCTGATAGCTTGGAAATGTTGTTTAAATTACTGATAACATGATAAGAATACAGATAAACGTAATATTGTTCAGCTCAGGACATTATCAGAGATACTGACAATTCTAACGGCTCTTGTTGGACATATTTGTACCTCAAATTAACATGGCGGCCATGTATTTGTGAAACTTAATATCAAAACATACAAATGAGATATAATAATTTGTGGCATAAAATAAAACATTAATATACCCAAGTACTAAATGTACCAGAAAATGTGTCATTATTTGTTTCTGGATTTGCTGCTGCTTTAGCATTAGTAGTATGAAGCCATGATTCATGGGTTTCCTCTCCAAGTAATAATTATTGCAAATCAATTTTCTTTTGAAAACTCTATTTTATAATTTCACGCAACAACATTATTTTATTCCATTCTACTGTTTAAAAAAATAAATGTCATTAACTGAAAGCAGGCAGACATACTACCCCGAAAATATGCAACCGAGCGCCATGTAAGATGAAGTCTACTGTCCCCAAAAATATGCAACACACAACTGAGTGGCATACAGGCAAAGTCAAACGGTGAAGTGTTTTATTTGTTGAGGTCCCCAAACATGTACTGGAAGATGACAACAGAATTAGTTATTGTGCCATGCATCATTTTTTATTTTCTTCATTAGGGTTTAGGCTTCACATATTTTGATCTAAAGGTATCATATACTGACATACTGGAAAATATAATATAGTTAAAACACATATGTGAGGAGCTTAATGCATTGTCATATCATATGTTCAGTTAGTGGTTTATAACATGTCCAGTTGATAAGCTTTTATGCCTCTCTTGTCTTGTGCTTTGTGTCTATAGAATGTTTAAACTAGGAAAACATGATGACCAACAAGCTTAATTGGCAAAAACGTGTGTCAACTAGACCTAGTCACATTTGAATTTTATATATATATATATATATATATATATATATAGAGAGAGAGAGAGAGAGAGAGAGAGAGAGAGAGAGAGCAAGAGTCCAGAATTGAGTCCCAGTACAACAAACTAGTTTCCATGGTAAAAATCATGAGTAATCAATTATACCAAAAGGGTCAGATTAAACAAGCTCCTCTGTTAAAAGGTAGCCTGCATTTTCCATACAAACAAACCAGTCAAATGGCAAAATACTTAGGTTGAAATCAATTTTCATGGTGCAATATCACCAGATCCAATTAACTTCACCTGATATTAACATCTGAAGCAGCATTAGAAGAATGATTCTCAAGAAGAAAACTATAACAACTGTAACAATTCACACATCATATATGATGCATTGTCAAACCAAGAATTTGCATATTCAATGGGTAGTTCTTTGCCTGTGCAATTTGTGGAAATGGTTCCATGCACAGTGGGAGAAAAGCAATACACAGGAAATGAACACAGTATTAATGTCTTGGTGACCATAAATTTATACCAGTTATACTCACTTATAAGCCTTATCCAACTGCCAAGAACACAGACCCTGATCTGCCATTCACACTGTACAGGCAGATTAGGGTCTAAGCTGCTTGTTCTACAGATTACTCCTAACAATGGCACAGATTCCAATCTGCCAGCACATCATGCAGTGATAGATCTAGGTCTGTGCAGTCTGCAGTTGTATCTGATTTATAATGAAGTATATATGGTAACCAGACAATACATAAATCACTAGAACTGTTTCAATTGGGGCCAGTATTAACTATTTTCAAAATGAAACATCAACAAATTTGTATTAAAAGTTAGATTCAGTAATGATCTTTGAGTTCACATTGCAGAGACAAAGAACCAAACTAAGCTTCATCTCACCTGAATATCTTAAGTGACACTGATGAATAAGAGACCCAAGTGGGGCTGATATTGCTTACCTTGTTAAGCTAACTTAGCAGTGATCCATTTCACTAAGAAGACTTATGTAGCATTATAAGAATACAATGTACACTGTTATGTATATTTAATTTGCATTGTTTGTTAGGCTTTCTTAAATTTTCATTATATGCAATTCTAACTTCAGGCTGTATGTTGGACTTAACTTTGTCCAAAATCAAGTTTATATTCTACTTGAACTGAATTATTGATTTTTTAAATTCTGTAAACTAATACATAGCTAAAATATTCTCTAGGTGTATGGGTGTAATATGAAGATCATTTTTAATTGAATATGTTTATTTGGGTCTAATTCTAGGTTATTGGAATTCCAATACAATTTACATTTTGTACCTGACATAGTCCAGGTTATATATATTAAACTTTTAGTAACAGACTTTCTAAGAATAACTAACATTCTATTCTGTAAATGTTAAGAACTTTCTAGAAGGTTATTTTCCATTAGGTAATGGTTTTTTTTTGTTTTATAGAAAATGTTAATTGTGACCCGAGGTCAAGTGGAAGACTATATAATCTTGTTACTGGAAAGATTATTCATTTAGGCTTAAGATCTAGCAGAACCAATGTGAATTATTGTTGTGTTCAGTATTTCATTTGGCTGGAGTTTATTCTTCAAAAATGTTTAAGTGAATTTTCTCTGGAAATACAGACTGCTCCTTAAAAAATAATATTTTTGGACAGAGACATTCACTGGGATTTATATTGAATTCAAAACCTGGAATTATATTACTGTGTTTCAAGAAAAGGCTGTTGGTACAACAACTCCTTACAGGCCACCACAGGCATATCAAGACCTACAGCACTGGACTTTATTTGGATTTCTACTAAAGTTCATTCAGAACTTTAAATTATTAGGACTTGTATCTGTAATTTTAGGATTATTTTGGGATCTAATTTGCAATACATAAGTTCTTTCTTTGATTTTCACTTTGTAATCTAGGAAAAAAAATTATTGTTCCATTTAACAAAGCTTGGTGCTTTTCACTCTTTTCTGTTACCTATTTTAAGAGCACTGAATTGTAACAACATAAACTATCACCCCAAAACTTCATCTTATATTGATGTTACTTATTTTACTAAAGTCTAATGAAAACTATTCCAAAGATAAATATTCTTTCCAAAGAAAAAACATAACTAATATGCACAATCAATTGCTTATAATCAAGTCATCCAAGTTCTATGAAAGTCAGGTCTAAAGATGAAGCTTTAATCTGAACTCTACAGACACATGCTTTCATAGGAATTGAAAGGATAAAACGGGTGGGTGGGGGTGGGGGGGGTGTCTGCTTTTTCCTGTATATTAGGCTATGGATTTCTTTATTCTTCATCATTAAATCTGGAATTGTTTCATGAGAAAAAAATAGTAAAAAAAAAAAAAAATTTTCTGGATGGTGGCAGGGGAGGATGGGAAGGGGGAAAACTCATTTTAATTATGTAATAATTAACTGCTATTATTACAGTGTTATATCTTTTCCTGGTTTGTCTGTTATTCAAGGAGATTATTCCCTCCTCCAATAATTAACTGGTGATCTAAATTAAACAACATGATCCCAGTTTGATACCTGAGTGCATTTCTGACAATCAGAACATCCTCCTCTTTGACTTGAACCAAGACAAAGGGACATCAGAGCTGGGTGGGAGGAATGAATTGTGCAGTAATTCTAGCAGCTATGTATTGTGTAATTAAAATTAGTTTTACTCCCCTAAAGCTATATTTTAACAGCACAATACATTACTTGCTATCACTGAATTGCTGAATTTTGCCAGCCCTGTGTGAGGCTGATGGCCCAAGATCAATGTCAATTGAACTTACCATTGTTGTTAGTCAGAGGTTCCTCTGCCAACTGGAAGATGGCCTGACAACTTGTTGGGTTAATACAATTGGACCCAAGGCATATATACACTCACTCTGGTGCACCAATAATTGAATGTAAAATGATGAGAAAGTGGAGTGAGAAAACTAGAAGACAACTTTCATGACATCATCTGAAGAAGAATGATTCAAATGGGTCCAAGATGCTAACTCAGGGGCTTTGATTTTTTTATGAAAGAGAGATTTCTTTCTAAGTGAGAGAATGATTACTGGTAGCTCTATCATTAATCCCAACAATCCACCTCAAGATAGTGGCCACTGAAATATTAGAAGTACCTTTTAAGGGGACAGAAAGACATCTATTGTGCAAAGGAGTCTATCTTGACCATCAACATGTCTGGCATTTTGTGCATCAACCAGTCATCTAAGTCCTAGAGGATGAGAATCTATAAGGACCTTAAAAGAGCTGCTATTACACATATAACCATGGAGAAGGCTCTTGGAGCAAAAGACAGGCCAAAAGAAAAAGACTGAAACTGAAAGATATCTTGAAACAATCACAGGAATTGGCTGGAAAAAAATGGAAATGTGAAGATAAGCATCCTTTAGATCTATGGACACTGTCCAGTGGTTCAGCCTAATGACATTATTGACTGAGGCATTGATCTCCATCTTGAACTGGTCCATTCAGAAGGAATTTGCTCAAAGGGAAAAGATCAATGGAGTAAAGATTTCCCTCTCTCTTTGAAACTAAGAAAATCCTGGAATAAAATTCTGGACTTCTTATGTTCTTCACTGTCTCTGCACAGGTGAGGAAACAATGCAGAGAGTGCCAATGACATTAAAAGCATCTCTTGGCCTCAGTCACAAACAGTCTCCATAAGGCAGCTGGAGACAAAAAAATTCCTCCTTCACCAGTCTAAACAAAGCAGTCAGAAGAAAGTCCAGCATGTGAGACTATGGTAACTAGTGACTGCTCCATTAGTTCCAAAACCTTGAAACCTTGACAAGGGTGACAAGCCCAGGTCCCAATCAAAATACTCTCCTGTTACACCTCTGAGTCCAAGGTGGTGGTCTTAAAGAATAAAGTGGATGACTGGATCCAGAAATTAAAGGCTGAGACCAGGGTGCCAAAGCAGAGAAGTGAGGACAGACCATCACCACTGCTGTGTGTCTCCCTCTAGGCCTTAAAAGATTTTCTGAGTCTGCTTCCTCACTATCGCTGAGTGAAAGAGAAACAACAGATCTGACTTAGGCTGTGCCACGTAGAGCCTCTCTTAACTAGAAGGATCCTAGCTTCAAATGATCCCAACTGTCTGGGACACGGATCTGGGACAGTTCGGTGGTGACAAATTTTTACCATCACCTCAAAAAGAAGTCCACACTTCTTCCTTTTCCATCAATATAAACCTATTTAATGATATTTTATTTTTAAAAAAAACTGATAAAAAATAGTCACTAAAGTGCTGACAAGACTCAACAAATGAGATGCAAGCTCCCATTAACATGCATTGATCTTGCTCACAATGTACACATTCTAAAATCTTGATGATTTAATTCTACAGACCAAGCTTTCAATGCAGCAAAAAATGCAGTAATCTCTGGATTAGTCAGTATTGGACCAAGCATTTTACTAGCATGGGACAATGTGTCCCACTGACCCACAATTAAGGGGCAACACAGTTTCAAAGGGACAAGAAAACAATTATGAGAGACCTTGAATTTTGTAATAAAAAGCTCAAAGTACACATCATGTAATTTTTGTAGCATACAGATCTTTACTTAAGTTTACATGTAAAACTATCATGTTACTGATTCACTTGCTGCAGCAATCTTCTGTCTTTCCCTGCTCTCCATTGCCTAAGAGAGGGTAAAAAGTCATAATCCTCAATCCATTTAGACATATTCATCAAACACTTCAATCTGATTTTGATAATCTATTGCATTTCACTGTCTTTATGCCATTTTACATGCTAAATCTACATTCACATGTATCTGTTCAGCAAGGAAAGACCATCAAGCTGTATTAACTTTAGCAGTTTTGGAAGCCATGAAGCCTGATTGGCTGCAAGCATTCTCCATGGGGCTGGAAAAGTCTACTTGGGATAGATACCACCTCTAACTACTACTTTAACAAACGACCAATCCTCAGATGCCAATGTCACCCAGTACTGGCCTATATTGAAATTGTCCTACTGTTTTCACAGTGATCATAGTGATCAAGAAGCTCACTGACCTCTTCCAGTCTGTGTGGAACCAGGAGAAGATTCCACAGGAGTTCAAAGATGCCTCTATTGTCCACCTCTACAAGCGGAAGGGGAACCGTCAAGCATGCGACAACCACCGTGGCATCTCCCTATTATCCATCGCAGGGAAAATACTGGCCAGAATCCTGCTAAATCGACTGACCGTCCACTTGGAGCAAGGTTTGCTACCAGAGAGTCAGTGCGGCTTCAGGCAGGATCGGGGCACCGTGGACATGATCTTCGCAACCAGGCAACTCCAGGAGAAATGCCAGGAGCAGAACGTAAGCCTCTACACCACTTTTGTGGACCTCACAAAGGTTTTTGATACTGTGAGTCGTGAAGGTCTGTGGGGGATCATGGCAAAGTTCGGATGCCCTGAGAAGTTCATCACCATGGTCAGACTGTTCCACGATGGCATGCTCGCCAGAGTACAGGATGATGGAGAGTTCTCCCTGCCCTTTCCAGTGACAAACGGTGTCAAGCAGGGCTGTGTTCTTGCCCCGACCCTGTTCAGCATGATGTTCACAGCGATGCTGACCGATGCTTTCCATGAGGGTGACATTGGCATCGACATCCGGTTCAGGACTGATGGGAATATCTTCAACCTGAGAAGACTGCAGGCTAAGACCAAAGTCCAGGAAGACACCATCCGCGACTTCCTATTTGCTGACGACTGCGCTTTGAATGCTGGTACTCAGTCTGACATGCAAGAAAGTATGGATCGGTTCTCCAAAGCCTGCACAGACTTCGGACTCACAATAAGTACGAAGAAGACCGAAATCATGTACCAGCCTGCACCCTCAGTGCCCTACACCGAACCCAGCATTACCATCAATGAACAGAAGCTCGCTGTTGCTGACAAGTTCATCTACCTTGGCAGCACCCTGTCGTGCACAATCTCCATCGATGAAGAGGTCACTCTCAGGATTGCTCGTGCAAGTGCAGCCTTCGGCAGACTTCACAATACTGTGTGGAACAGAAGAGGAATCAGCCTGCCAACCAAGCTCAAGGTGTACCGCGCAGTAGTACTGCCCTCTCTCTTGTACGCCTGTGAGACATGGACGGTGTACAGTCACCATGCAAAACAGTTGAACTCCTTCCACATGCGCTGCATCAGAAAACTGCTCCACATCAAATGGCAGGACAAGACTCCTGACACAGAAGTCCTCCAGAGAGCAGAGATGACAAGCGTCCATGCCATGCTCAGAAGGTCACAACTCCGCTGGGCTGGTCATGTCTGCCGTATGCCTGATGAGCGCCTCCCAAAGAGACTGTTCTATGGGGAACTCGCTGAAGGCAAGCATTCCCGAGGAGGCCAAAAGAAACGGTTCAAGGACACGCTCAAAGCCTCCATCAAGTCCTGTGGCATTGACCCAGACAGCTGGGAGCAGCTTGCCGAAGACCGCGCTGCCTGGCGTCACCAGATCAACTCAGGCGCAGCTGCATTTGAAGAGCACCGGATCAACGAGGCCAAGCAGAAATGCCAGCAGAGGAAAAGCAGAGCCAGTGCCGACCTTCAGTCCATCCAGCCCCCGGCAATTCCCTGTCCTCATTGCCGTAGACTCTTTAGAGCACAGATTGGCCTCACCAGCCATCTGCGCACTCACAGACCAGCCCAGATCTGAAGTCATGGTCGTCTTCGAGACCGAAGGACGAACATCATCATCATCATCATCATCATCATCAGTGATCAAGAATCATTTGAATTTTATCACTGCCAAATTAAATCATCCTGTGAAACAAATGAAATGTCTCTCGTTAATAATGCTTCCCTAGCCAGATTCCTCTGACCCTTCCCACACCAAAGCCACTTACCTGCGGGCCCACCAAAGCTTAAAAAATGATACATCGAGTCATGAAATCAATAGGAAAATTATTTAGTTTCTGAGAAATTGTATTAGAATCGTTGTCTTTAATCTACTGACAGACGAGATGAAACTACTGCATTGAAATTTGATCTGGTACTTGCCAGTTGCATTGCAAGTCACGTGACTACACAAATCTCGCGACCTACATGTCCATGACTTCAGAGGACCAAGAGTCATGTGATGTCATTAATAAATCCCTTTCCAATGTTATTAAACAAAAATTCATACATATTAAATGAAAGTCAAATACTGCTTGTACAAGAACAAAAGTACACACAATTCTCAACATATTTATTCCAAGAACAATGATGACAAACCTGTCATCAAGAACAGAGCATGTGTCAACAATGATTTCACTGCATCATGTGACAACTGCATTGACATATGCGCTCTGCTTAATGAATCTGGCTTTGCCAAGATTACTCAACTGGCAAGCATTCATGAATTGCACATATCCATCTAAGCTAGTATTTATTGACAGACTGCTCGTTTGTTTTTGCTGCAATGCAGACAAAATTGTTTCATCAAATCATGGAGGGTACCAGTTTTGATCAATTATCACAATCCCTCTTGGCAATAATTTCATATGAAAACCCATACATGCATGTGCTGGTTACAATATTTCCTAAAAAGGATAACATCATAAAAAAGGCACTCTTATACTGTTCATATTCATCCATGCTGATGTGAACACTGAGAAGCGATGTATGACATGGAATTTGGTATGTACAAGTTTATCAATTCACATGTACTTTGAAATGGACAAAGTAGCATGGGGATTTTGAGATTTTTTCCTTGACTTTAATATATGAAAAAGCATGCCCAATGGACGCACAGGGTCAAAGGCTGGGGGACATCCGACTAAAATCTGCATGAAACCCACAGGCCTGGGCTCTGGGTGCGACACTGCCTGTAACAAGTTCAGCCAATAAGATGCAAGATCACCTTATTAAAAGGAGTGGATCTCACAATTATCAAATTCATGTAAGATCTCGATCACAGAAAACTATATTCCAAGCCTGTTCACGATCAGATCAGTGGTAACATGTTCAGCCAAATCAGACGCAGGATCATCTCATTAATGTGTGTGTATCATACCCATTACTGAAATCATCTCAGACCATGAAGAAACTGTTCAAGCACATATTCTTAGCCTGATCAAAAATGAAAACAAAAGTGGTTCCAGAGTGTTAACAGTTAAGGGAATCAGATCCAAAGTCACCTTATTAATATATAATAATCTTGCTCATTATTAAACTCACTGAAGACCTTCATGATATAAGCCCATGTTCCAAGTTTTATCAAAATCAAATCAGAAGTACGGCTTCTTAATATGTGGTAGCAACCTCAATCATATGCAAGATCACCTCATTTACATGTATCTTGCTTGTTATTGAATTTCATATTGATGATGCACACAAATAAATGATGTTTGAAAACAAGAGTCCCATGAAGGGGCTGATGCTCTACTGGCTGGAAAGAATTTCTAGGAAATGAAGACCATTTCTTCCTTTTAACTGTGGAGTATTGAAACCATCATTTATATTCTTCACCAATAACACAATTTTTTCAAATTAGCTGCTGTTGTTGTAGATGCCAAGGTGGCCATATTCAATTGGCTTATAAGAGAAGCCTATGATGAATAGAAAATCTAAAGAAGCCATGTATGATAATGGGTAGTGTTTATGACC